>WEKW01003383.1:77502-91478 GCA_013389905.1 Sula dactylatra | reverse complement strand
GCCCTAGCGCTGGACGCCTGCGGGAGATCACGTACTGCTGGCATCACCGGGACTGGAGTTTCACCCCCAGCATCACGGTTTGTATCTCCCGGCGCTGTGCTTCACATCTGAGGTGTGGGTAAGGAGGAACCTGCATCTTCTGCTGGACACGGGGTGCAAGAAGTGCCTTTCCTTTTAAGACCATTTTCAGTTAAGACAGGCACCCAAATTGTTTTAAGGTTGTTGCAACCACCTCTCCCCTCCCAGAAAAACAAACAAACAAAAAAAAACCCCAAACCAAAGCATCTTAGTTCCTCATTCCATTTTTATGTCTCACTTATAATAGAACTGCTATGATTAAAGACAGCATTGATTCACTATTATTGGAATTACTTTATTCAGGAAGGAAACTTTTTTTTTCTTTTTGGTCAGCTTTAATTTTTCCTTGCTTTCATTGTCACCCTGGAAATTGTTCCTGAGGACCAGCAAAAGAAATAGACCCCCTAGTTGGGAGTCAGGGTTTAAGCAGAGGTGAAATGGAATATTTTGCTTTCATTGCATAAGATAAGAGAAATGGTCAAGATAAACAGCCTTCAGCACAGAAAGCAAGTGAAATTACAAAAAAAAAAAAATAATGACAAAAACTAAAAATATGTGTGCTTTTGAGGAGCACAGGTTTTAGTGGGACGGACTTGAAAAAATGCCGTGTACAGAGTTTATTTTGTGTCCATAGAGAATTGTTTGATAACATTCATTCACTTTAAAGCAGGTTTTCCTTGCTTCAGTTGTAGTCTCAGGAAGTTAAAACTTTTTCAGCATTGCTGATCACTTTTTGGAAATACATAGTGGAAAATTACTTACATCAATACTTATGCTGCTCTGAATGTAACGGATAGCTGTTAATAGTGTTAATAGCACAAGTATAGTAAAGGTGTTTTTAACATAAAAGCACGGTCATAAAGTAATTCACTTTGTACACCAGTGAGGCTACGCTGACCAGAAAATTTACTGCATCTTTTCCTATCTGTAGCAGCTACAGGTAGTAGCCCTGCTAGCACAGTCAGTTTTCAAGGGACTTGTTAAGAGTTCAGCATCAAATTGTCTGGATATATGCAATATTTGACTATCTCCTCACACTTTGAAAGCCAGAGCTGTTAGCAATGCCAGGCTAATGGCACCTTGAGCTCTGTTCCCTTCCAGTATGCTATTTGCATTTGAATTCTTTATATTTTTTAAGATATTCATAAATTGCTTAGTCACAGGAATCATTAGTCTAGAGAACTGTGGGTGTGTTGGGTGATGCTTTCTACAGGGAGACAAAGAAACCAAAAAGAAATAATGTATTTTTGTTTGGATTCCTTTATTGAAATCTTTAATCTTATGCTTGTAGCACTTAAGAATCTTAATCAGAGGCCAGGATCTCCTTGGGCTGCAAAGTGTACAGGCACTGGACAAAAAATGGCATCCCCTCCTCCACTCTTCCGTATTCTCTAATATTTTTATAAATTGCCAGCATAGTAGAGTATTAGCAGTAGAAATGGGTCATGACCACATGCTAAGATTTTTTCCTAGGCCTTATACCAGGCTCTCACTTAGAGTTTTCTGAAGCATAGGCCCATGTGACGTAGTCGTACTTTTTAGAGTGAGACTCCCAGAATTTAATTCTGAAATCTATGTTTTAATTCTTAACAATTGGGCTGACTTTTTGAAGCACCTAACTGAAAATCAGCCCATCTTGCATTCATTTGATCATTCATTGTTGACTTTATTGCCATAATCCCAAGGAATTCCATTCAAGGGCCAAGATCCCGAAGTAGAGGTTTGTGCATAAACCTAGGGCAAAAAGCAAATCTTACTCCAAAGGGATAAAATTCTGAATAATATGAGAGAATAGATGGATACAGAGAGAGATGAGCAGATGGAAGGTCAAGGCAGTAAGAATGCCAAACCGTGGATATAATGTGTTGGCCCATTATCTTAAAAGATATCTTAAAAGAATGAAAATCTGTCTCATTTAGTACTGCATGTAGAAATGTTCAAGGAAATCATACCTGACAGGGTATGATTTGGTGCTCATTACTTAAGGACAGTCCTTGACACCTGACCATCTGAACTGTGTCAGTAAATCTTTGCATAAGCGTGCAGCCAAAATTCACATTCCTGCATGAAAATCGAGCAGTTGCATATATAAATTCCATTACACCTTCTCCTTCCTTTCACAAGAACAATTTCCAAGTGCACAAGAAAGTCTCTGCATGCTACTGTTGACCACATATGTTTCCTTAAAATATGTGAAGCAGTGTGAGGAGGGAAACTTGTAAATTTCTGAAAAACAGACCTTTCTGTTCCTGGAAGGAAGAAGTCTGGTATCCAAAACAAACAAACAAACACAAAAATCAAAGGGAAATTAGGTAGAAAATACTGAAGTTCAACATCTTAAGCCAAAGGAAAAACAAAAAAAATAGTAGCAGGAATTGTGATAATGTTCAGCAATGCATTGATTTATTCTGGGTGATCATGGTGTCCCAAGAAAAAGGGTCTCCAAGATGTTAAATTCTATAACTCAGCAAAAGAAACTTGCTTCCCTTCAAATGAACCCAGTCAAATAGTTGCTGGGAGCAGCAGAGCAGAAAGGGATAAAACAAGTTCAGCAAGTTAAACTTTCAGGTATTTCACATTCTCCTTCAAGGCAGTCCTATCACTAAAACCACAGTGATTAAGAAACAAGGCACATTCCACTTCTCTATTGACTTCCTCATTTTTAACCTGCAGGCGCTGGAGCATGTCAATGCCCGGCTTCTTGAACTGTACCCTGATGATGAAGAACGCTTTGATATTGTTCTGATGACTAATAACCATGCCCAAGTGGGAGTGAGACTGATAAACAGCATCAATCACTATGGTAAGTAAAATAAATACTACCTTGTAGAACTGCTTGCTGTTATATAATGAAATGAATTGATTTTACTTTTCCTCTTCTGGCCTTGGTAAAAGCAGATTCTTTGATACTGACACCCATTCCTTAGAGGATGATATTTATTTTTGGGTGTCAGCATAAGTGAGATAGTGTTAACAGAATTTGGTCCAAAGCACTAGGTTTAACTTGTCAGGTGTGAATCTTAGTTTATGAGAAGAAGTCCTTAAACTTTTCCTTCTTGGGTATTTATGCCCCCTATACATATACCTTCGCAGCAGTTATTCTGCTGTCTTAGAGGGACTTTTTATTGTTAATTCTCAAGGAGGAAGGGCTGATCAAACATTGTAGGTGGTTTAAGTTGTCTAACTTGTTGAAATTATAGCGAACATATTTTTCTCTTTTAAGTTTACTGTCAGCTGTAGGCTAGTGTACCTTTTTATGGGTTCCTTTTATGGGTTTGTAGTGTCAAGGCAGAGCCACACCTTGTTGTGCTGATCTTACTTTAGGTTTAACAATTGAACGTTTCTGTATGACGGGAGGAAAAAGCCCTATTGGTTACCTGACTGCGTACCTTACGAACTTGTACCTCTCGGCAGACTCTGAAAAAGTGCAAGAAGCTATAGAAGCAGGTTTGTATTTACTTTCTTTTGTTATCTCTCCGTTGAGCTTGTTAAAAAAATTAATATATTGTGTCTTTCACAGAAAGTAGTGCTGCTTCATCAAATGCAGAAAGTCACAACTTTGTATGGTGCAAACATCACTCATCGTTACTTAATTAAATAAAATCAGGTTATTTCTCTGTATTGTTCCTCTCTGACCCTTCACCCTGCTGATAATGACAATTTAATCACCCTCTGCGTTTGTCATACCTTTCTCTCTTCTCCCATGCTACAAGAAATGAACTCCCATACACACCTACGCACCTCTGTTCAACTTCTGTTTGAAGAGAGTAATCTCTTCGATATGAGTTACAAAAACCAAATTCTGTGTTTTGTAAGGAGTTAAAAAATAGCACGTAGTTCGATTCAATGGTCTCCTTGGAATTCCCTGCTTTGTCTCATTTGCAGCACACCTTAGGGACCATTTTTGTATTTTCTTGTATGGAAGTGGAAGGAAGCATGTCTAAGAAGTTATGTCAGTGGGACAGCTTCCATGCATTTGTGTTACAGAACAGCCATTACTAATTAGCTTTAGTGATTGTTTCTGCTCACCAGATACAAAGGTCACCACAAATAAGTTGTTGGAACCAAACTGTTGACAGTTTAATGAATGACTTTGCAGGACATGCTAACTGAGGTTCTCTGATCCATTTTCAGGCATCGCATCAGCTACGATGTTCACTGCCAACAAAGATGTTCCTTACTCGGATACACAGCTGAGGGTGGCATTTGATGGGGATGCGGTTCTCTTTTCTGATGAATCAGAACAGATTGTCAAAGAGCAGGGATTAGATAGATTTTTTGAGCATGAACAGCTGAATGAAAATAAGCCTCTTGCGCAGGTTTGTACTTCTTGAATCAGTGAGTTTTCAAAACATCTGTTAATTTTCATTGCTGCTGTACTTCTCCAGTTTCTCCAGTATGTATGTATTCTTTGTGGAAGCTGATTGCCCTATTTATCTTCTTTCCCAAGGATAATCTTTAAAATGCATGTTTGACACAGAAGAGCTCAGCATATATAAGACAGTGACTTACAGTTGTATTTGAATTGTATCGTTAGAAAAAGGAAAGGCTACTACTGGTTTCCTTGATTTTTATTTTTTTTTAATCAGATTGTGTGTTAATTTCAAACACTGGGATATTCTGGTTATTGAAACAGGGTAATACCTGTGCTTATTCCCAAGCAGAACTATGCCATTTGTCTAGAAAACACAAATATTTTAACATCAGCTTAGTCTGAGAGACCAATTCTGCTATGGCTAAAAATTTTATAAGTTCAGAATAAAAGCTTGATTTATGAAGGTACTGGACAGTGATTTGACCCAAACTATCATTTACTTCTTTTAATTGGAGCATAATTCTAATATCATCATTAATCTGGAAAGAGTTCAGTGATGTCTATGTAATTAGGTCTGTTACTGGTTTTTGCACAGAAGAAAAAATTGCACCTTGTGGTTCATAGTAAAAAGTGTTAAGTGTTCTTAAAGAACATTTTATTGAAGGCTATAGTTATAACTTTATATTGTAAGAGATCTTGTAAGCCTTAGTGAGAGCCAGTTTCCTGCTGATCATACCATGTAGGATTATGGTTTAAACTTTTTTCCAATTTGTGAATTGCTAGTGAGGGTGCAGACCTATTTGGACACATTACACAGAGAATTTGCGGAGCAGCAGAGCTTTAAGGAAGGAATCCGCTGTGTAACTGGCAATCTGGAATAAAGCAAAAGAGTGATTTGGGGATCTGTGCACAAATACTAAATGTGCTTCTCTTATTTCATACTCAGGGTCCTTTGAAAGGTTTTCTGGAAGACCTAGGGAAACTCCAGAAGAAGTTCTATGCAAAAAATGAACGATTAAATTGCCCCATAAGGACCTTCCTGGTTACAGCCAGAAGTGCGGCGAGCTCTGGAGCCAGAGTGCTGAAGACTCTTCGTAGCTGGGGTCTGGAGATTGATGAGGCACTTTTCCTAGCAGGAGCTCCTAAAGGACCAATCCTGGTGAAAATCCGCCCTCACATTTTCTTTGATGACCAGATGTTTCACATCGAAGGAGCACAGAAGTTAGGCACGATAGCTGCGCATGTTCCCTATGGCATTGCTCAGAAATACCACAAATCTGCATGACTGGATGGCACCATTAATAATAAGGTTCTTAACTCAGCCAGCCTCTAATACACCAATAGTTCTGTGTGAAAACCTCTACATTTGTATATTGTAAGCACTATGTTTAAGGATTTAACTTCTGGCTAGAACAGCCTTTAAAAGAAATATTTTTAATATAGGTAAGTTTATTAATCGAGTTATTTTAATAGCATTCTTAAGCAGTTTAGGTTTTTTACCTGTCTGGATCTAACACTGTTTTTCATATTAGGAAAAGATTTTTACTGTTCTTATAGCTTGAGCCATATTTTGAGAGACAGAGAGACCAGTTATATTTTGTCTAAAAAGCTGTTGATGGGTTATTTATAACAAAAATCATGCTGCAATCTTGATGGTTATTTC
Source organism: Sula dactylatra (assembly GCA_013389905.1). Lineage (NCBI taxonomy): Eukaryota > Metazoa > Chordata > Aves > Suliformes > Sulidae > Sula > Sula dactylatra. The sequence continues at coordinate 85,422 of WEKW01003383.1, read as the reverse complement.
TGAAATTACCAAAAGCACAGTTTACATATGAGTGTTTACCTGTTGGTGGTTTGCTTGTTAAATATGTATTCAGTAGGTTTGCTATCAAAAGGTTTCATCTTCCAATAAAATGTTAGCTTATTTGATCTTGTGTTTACAGGGACCCTCTATTTTTCTATATTATTTTCCTATTCTAATAAAGCTGGCTTTACAGATCATTGTCATTTTTCTGTGTAGAGTTTTTAGCATAATTTCCTATACAAACAGAGTTTATGTGGTCAGCGTCTCTGCATCTCTTGCCTCCTTTGGATATTTAGAACCAGAAGCGACCACTTCCAGCGAAATTTGTGAGAGAGCTAGAAGTCTCAAAGACACTCAAGTCCCAACAGATTTCATAGAGCTGGGCAGAAGTCAGAGATGCTCTGAGTATCTTGACTGGGACAAAGGCTGAAGCTTTAGAGCATACCTTTTCAGCAGCAGAGAATCTACCCTAAATAATGCTGTTGACGGAACTCCTTGTTTCTTGACTAGATTCACTTAAGATTTACAGCTGCTCTGCGATCTGTGTGAACTCGGTTTGGCAACGTCACAGGAGTTTCCAGGGGACAGGTGCCTGTTGCAACATGAATTCATGTAAATTTACACTGTAGGTCTGTCCCACCTCTTTTATGTTAAGTTCCTGTATCTCAGTGTCATCCATGTATCTGAGTGCCTTCCAAATGACACAACTAACATCTGTCAGGTGGTGTTTGTTCTCTTTCTCTCCCTAGTGGAACAAGTGTCCTGTTTTATTTTTATGTTTGCTGTGTATTTATACCAGAAGAGACAAAAACAAAAGAATGTGCTTTGCAGTGGGAGTAGAATTTGGTGAAGGCTTGTGATGATCTGTTGTTCCTGGGGGAGTTCACTCCAGAATCTCGTGTTAGCCTCTGAAGAAGTTTGGTCTCTTCTGTCCGGATGAACTGTCCTGTTATTGTAGAAAGCTTCATTGCATTAACTGTGGTTTCCCTCCCAGAAACATAGGCAATCTTTTAAATGTTCTGGGTCCAAGCCACAAAGTTCTTTGAAAACAAAGGCAAAAGCCTTGGTCCTGCATGAAACTTGAAAACAGATCATTAGAAAGGTTTTTATGTGTTCACACTAGCACGTGTTGTTGATGGGATGAACTGCAGAGTTCTGGTGTACTTGGAATTTCGTAAGTGCTGAAGGCTTTGTGCCCAAAATGTATCACATTTCCCAGACCAGCCAGGAGGTGAGGAAGACATGAATAACTGAGGCCTGGTCATTGTCTGCCAGGATGGGATAGAGTTACCTCGCCAAATGGAGATTACAAAAAATGTTATTAGCAGATGTTTTTATGTGAGAGCTCAGAATCAGCAAGGAATCCAAAAATACTCCTTAGCTGTGGAATATAAATTGCACGTGTACCTTCACCACAAAAGCATGGCTGCAAGTTTCAGGGACGGCAGTCCTGCCTTGTTGAAGCAGAACATGACTGGCCGTTCTTCATCCATGCGCTGTTAGAGCTAGAGATGTTGGGTGCAGAAAAACATGAAGGATATATGCTGTGCAAAGATTGCTGGCACTTGACCCTCACTGAACACAGCAATTCAGGCTTGATACTGAAAAGGCTAATGGGATCCTTGATCCCTGTGGGACTCTGAAGGTATCTCATGCCTGACAGAGTAAGCATGTGAATCAGTGAATAAACTGGAACCAAATCATCTGTTCTATTATGTTTACCTTTACTTCCAGTCAACCATTCACCTACAGCAAAAATGAAACCTACTGGCCAGGATATAGTTAGAAGCTTCCAGTTCTTACATCTTGTTTGATCTCTACACACACATAGTACTAGAGTACTACTTCTTGCAGTTTCATTCCTGACAGCACTAAGGCATGTGTGAAGTGAAATAAAGAGTTCACATATTAAATTTACATAGTAGAATTTACATTCTTAGTCATAGAATTCAAATTGACATTAAAGTCCAGAAGTTGATGTTAAGGTCCACAATCAATTCTCCTAAGTTAGTGAGCTAAACGCCCTTAGATGTTTGTTCAGATTATACACTGCCTTTTAATTGTCAGGCAACTGTCCCAGGCTTGACGGCTGCTTCTCTGCATATCCAGCTGGCAGCGTGTTGGGTGAGTGTAGCCTCATTCGTTCATGCAAGTGCCTTGCAGACTAATCTGGATGTTTGGGGAGACTCAGCTTGCCAAGTAGTCTCTGCCCATTACAATTACTGCCTTCTGCTCCAAGGCACAGCTTGGCTAGTGGACCAGAAGAATCGTTTTCGAGAAAATTCTCTGAAATGGGATGGGAGCTGAGGGAAAGGGTTTTCTATTTTTGTAGACATAGACCAGAATTTTCTCTTAATAGCATTCCAGTCTACAAAACAAAACAAACAAAAAACCAAACAAACCCTCTTGCTTCTTATGCTTATGAGGATACCATGAATTTATGCCCTAGCACCTCATAACTCTAAGCCAGTCACAGTTACAACAATATATAATATTTTCCAGTAGGGGAAATAAAGAAGAGCCCTGTGCTTCTGGACTGTCCTGTCTATCAGGCTGTTTATAACACTGGAAGACAGACTCATGAAAAAGAAACTGTCATCCCAGCAAAAACCTGGAAGAGGATTAATGATAACAGGGATCTGTGTGGAAACAGAAGTTTGTCAGGCAAAGCCAGTCCTTGTTCCCTTAGCTTCCAGATTCGTGCACCACATCACAGTGAAGAGTTCAGATAAGACAAATGGTAATGTCTCCTACTGCTACCAATCCCCATGGACAAAAGTATTGGAAACAAAATTGTGACGGTGAGTGACTTGACTGTATTTTATTTTATTTTCTTACAGAACATATCCTCAGAGTGTGTTGGATATTTCCCACCAGAGCTACCAAGATAAAAATAAACCCATGTTCCCCTGTTCCTTCACACTTCCAAGCCATCCTTTCAGTTTCCAGGCTAGAATGTCATACATAGTGAAACAAACATCTGGAGGAAACAAAATCTTTCAGATGAAGATTTGGAGACGGTCATCATTGCATGTGTTCCAACATGTGTCCTCCTGTGTTCCTGGACTGTGATCTGCTCTAAGGATGTGGGAATCAGAGGGCTCCTACATCCTGAGGAGGATCCTCAGGTACCCCATTGGGCTCCTCTGCCATATCCTGCGACCTGCACTGGCATGCAGGAATGCTAAACAGAACATACGTAATCTCCTGAAGTACAACAGATGGGTAGAGAAAGCAGTGAAGCAGGTCAATTCTCAGGAGAAAAAATTACTTCCAGTTATCCTGCTCAGTAGTATCTGAAACCAACAACATTTGAATGCATCCCTGCCTAGACGAGCAGCTTCTGATCGCTATCACCCATGAGCTCCTGTGCACAGTGCTCCTCGCACTAAAGAGTGGATTGACCACTTGATTGAACCAGTGGATTGAACCCAGGCAGGATCCTTGAGGCAGTGCCCTCTCCAACACATTCACACACTTTGAAGTAGTAGGTATATCAGAGATGACTGCCAGATTCCCCACTGCCAGATGCTGAGTAGCAGATTCTTTACATCCCACGATAAGGATTTCTTGCCGGATGAATGTGTTCCTCTAACAGGGCATTTCCTGGTTCTCTTATTTTGGCATCTTGTTAGCAACCACTGTCCCTTTCTCATGGCCCTTGGCTGCAAGGTCATTAGACAGCAGAGGTGGGCATGACTCCAACACCTCCCAAAGATACGTTTTACTATGAGCAGAGCATATGGAAGAACACATCGAACAGATTACGGCTTTCGCATCAGGTTAAGGATGACAAAAGCCATCTCTGGCGCAAGCAGATGCAATGGTATAGCCTGGTTAAAATACCCTTTGGTGTAGCCATGTTTCTCACAATGGACTGAAGAGCCAAGAATGAAGAGAGAAAGAGTATTCTGTGGTGAAGACAAAGACAGAAGAGGTCTCTCAGTGAATCCAATGTGTTTATGTGTGGTACCTACAGAGCCTTTAAACTGCCTCAGAAGTGTGACAGACAGTCAGAGGAGAGATGGTAAGGATGCTTCCAGAAAAATTTGATATGTTTGTTCAGCTATAACATGAGCTTAAGTCAGCCTCAGAACAGACTGCAGCAATGTGAACAGACTGTGGGTAGCATCAACATGTGACAGTTAAGGGGAGGTTACTACTGCAAACAGTTAACACGACCAGACCAGCCACAAGAAACCTGACAAAATGTTCATGGGTTTCCTCTCGGGTTTCTTACTCATTTCCTCAAATGTGCTAGGTCTTAACTCAAGCCAGACATGCTCATTATCAGCCAAGCTTGTTTCTGGTCTCCCCCACAGACTGTTGTCTCCCTGGACTCTACTCATCTGCATGCTGGCCCCTAATCCTGATCCAGAACTTCTCTTAATCCATGTTGCTCTATCCCCATTGTCCCTATCTTATCCCTAACTCTGTACTGAACTCTGTTACTGCTTTTTTTTTTTTTTGTCAAACATCTTTCGTTTAACTTACATTGCTCTTGATCAAAATCCAGTTACCTTTCAACTGTCTCTCTGTGCATTTCTACTAGCAACTGTCCCAGGGTTAGAATGAAAAGGATTTAGAGTGAGTGAAACTCAGTGGCCAGTCCTGACTCTCTGAACGGGTTCATTTTGCCTTGGGTGTATTTGTCACGGTCTGTGATTGGTAAAAGCGGGATCTGGACACATGACATGAAGATAATGGCTGAAAACAGGTTTGGAGTTATGGAATGAAAACTAAGTTGGCAAGTCTAAGGGACCCAAGGGTCTGGGTGCCACCAACTGGAGAGATCCAGTCTGGGTGCCAGCTACCAGACAAACCAGCTATTCGAGAGACCCACATTATGTGCATAGGTGAACCACTAGCACGCATCAAACTGGAAAACAGGAAGAGACCAGCATCTCGGAAAACCCAGCGTCAGGGCTGGTGCCTGGGCCTCTGGGTATGGATATTGGAGAGACTCAGGGTACATGCTAATATTTAAGAGACCAGTGAGTGTGAGTGTGCTTGTGAGGTGAGTGAACGGACATACGCATATGTTCTGCAAGCAGCCTCCCTTCTACCAGACTGGGATGGGACAGACCCCCTCGGTCCTGAAGTCCAGTAAATTTGATTACCTCAGACTACCTCTGAGCTAATATTACTCAGCTGAAGTTGGTCTTAGAAGCAAGTGTTCAGTAGGTCTGACTGTCAGCTCACTGGCATATTTAGACTCTAGAGTAGCTATCAGAGCAGCCATCGCCATAATGACTTTTGTAACACTCCCCGACCCTCCCACACCATCACTTCTGCTTGCAACATGCAGGCAGGTTATCATGACATGCTTGGCCATGTACTAATGTCTGTGCTATGCTCAAACACACAGCCCAAATTGATCTAGAGCCACAGAACCTGCTGAAATATCTAAGAAAGAAATCTGGTCTTGAAGGCAGCATGGGGGTAGGTCTCAGCATGCCATTCTGACATACTCTCTTGCTCCACCTATACTGATACCATAAACATTCCCAGAACATTTCATGGGCACAAAGGCCAGCTGGCATGGAAAAGTCCATGTGCATGCTAACTCTCCAGAACACCATGGTTGCTTCCAGACTGCCCAGCAGGAGCTCACGAGCTGTGAGAGAGTGCTAACCAGCCCCCAGCCTTGGGCCAAAACTCTGCCACAGGCTGCTGTTGCAGTGTAAGAGCAGAGATGTTGCGTTCCTGTGCTGAGAGCCTTCCCTGGCACCGCTGCCTCTACTGCTTCAGACTCTGCATCTCAAGCTGAAGAACCAAGGCAGACAGAATTGAATGTGGCTTTTGCAGAAGCATTTGATCTTCCATGAGACTCAAAGACTGGTAATGAAATGTTATAGGTGCCCTTAAGGTCTATTTTCCTTTAATGGAATCACCTCTGTGAGACTGATAGATGTTAATACAACATTTTGGTAAAATCTATGCTAGTAAACTAAATGCTACCAAGAAATGTTCTTAGGCCCTAGGACTCGACCATCTCTATGTCATTAAATTGTTATCATTGTCTTCTAATGCTAAAATTCTTAGAACAGTCCCTGGTGTGGTTTTGGCCCAGGCCAGCTAGCTGTCTCCCAGACAATGCCCAGCCACATTTCAGGAGTCAGCATGGGGCAAAAACCAAGAACCAGATTGGATGTTTTGGTGTTTAAGAGGCTATTCTAGAGGCTATATTGACAGGCTGAGAGAGTTGGGGTTGTTCAGCCTGGAGAAGGCTCCAGGGAGACCTTATTGTGGCCTTCCAGTACTTAAAGGGGGACTATAGGAAAGATGGGGACAATCTTCTTAGCAAGGTCTGTTGTGACAGGACAAGGGATAATGGCTTTAAACTAAAGGAGAGGTATAAGGAAGGATAGACTGGATATAAGGAAGAAATTTTTTACAGAGAGGGTGGTGAAGTGCTGGAACGGGCTGCCCGGAGAGGCTGTGGAGGCCCCATCCCTAGAGACATCCAAGGTCAGGTTGGATGGGGCTCTGAGCAACCTGATCTAGTTGAAGATGTCCCTGCTCACTGCAGGGGGGTTGGACAAGATGACCTTTAAAGGTCTCTTACAACCCAAAGCATTTTATTATTCAATGATTCTATTCTGCACCAGTTCGCTTCAGCACCAAATAGCAGCCCCCAGTACATCTAATTTACTAGCATGGACATTGCTATTAATGAAACAGCCTTTGGACAGATGGAGGGACATCCTACTGCAATTTATTTTTGAGCCAGGGAAGGAAGCAGCATCCTTGCAGAGGTAAGTCTGGCCACGACCCATAGTTTGCCTTGGGTTGCCCTCAGGACTGCGCCGGGGCTGGGAAGGCCACCCAGCTGCTGGTGGATGTTTCAATATGGTATAGCTGGGCCCAGCCTGACAGCCTTGGCAGGTAGCACTGTCTGGCTCATGTGCACCCTCGCAGTGAATTGGCAAAATCATAGAATCATAGAATTGTAGAATGGTTTGGGTTGGAAGGAACCTTTGGAGGTCATCTAGTCCAAGCCCCCTACAGTGAGCAGGGACATCTTCAATTAGATCAGGTTGCTCAGAGCCCCGTCCAGCCTGACCTTGGATGTCTCCAGGGATGGGGCATCTACCACCCCTCTGGGCAACCTGTGCCAGAGTTTCACCACCCTCGTTGTAAAAAATCTGTTCCTTACATCTAGTCTAAATCTACCCTCCTTTAGTTTAAAACCATTGCCCCTTGTCCTGTCACAACAGGCCTTGCTAAAGAGATTGTCCCCATCTTTCCTGTAAGCCCCCTTTAAGTACTGGAAGGCCACAATAAGGTCTCCCCACAGTCTTCTCTTCTCAGGATGAACAACCCCAACTCTCTCAGCCTGTCCGCATAGGAGAGGTGCTCCATCCCTCTGGTCATTTTTGCAGCCCTCCTCTGGACCCACTCCAGCAGGTCCATGTCCTTCCTGTGCTGAGGGCTCCAGAGCTGGACACAGGACTCCAGGTGGGGTCTCACCAGAGTGGAGCAGAGGGGCAGAACCACCTCCCTCGACCTGCTGGTCACGCTGCTTTGGAGGCAGCCCAGGATGCAAATGGGTCAGCTGGTGTGGGTTAATGAATTGTAAACAAACTGATTTTTTCTGTCTATCTGCCTAAGGTGGGAGCCGGGGCCCCCGGGGTGCCCAGGGCGAAAGGCAGAAGGGCAAGCGCAACAAAAGCTTTTGGTGGGGTGTCGGTAGCACGTAGGGACGGGAACGGGCTCGGAGTCACGATGCGTAGTCTATCCCGACAGAAGACATTCATGTCTGGGCTTCCCCCAGGCGGCCGGGGCGCCCCCACTTCGCACGCATAACCGCGCCTGTGCTCGGGAAGGGCACCGCAGGCGCCTCCGGGGCGGCGGCGAACTACAATCCCCACAACGCCCAGCGGCGCCTGGCCCGTCCCCACGCAGCCCCGGCGCCGG
>WEKW01003383.1:1037-77078 GCA_013389905.1 Sula dactylatra | reverse complement strand
CGTCCTGCTGCTTTGGGCTAGTCCGGCCCAAACTGCTCTAGGCCGTCTCTGTTCTGAAAAGGAAGCGCTAGTTCCTGTATGATAAATGATAAATGATTTGCCTTCCTTGCTCTCTTGATTAACTCCACCTTAGGCTGCCTTTGGCGCTTTACATCGGTGTCACAGTGCAGCTTTGTCTCCAAAGAAATAAAAGGTCACATGAGTGCACTGCTCACAGCCCCGGCCACCCTTCTGCCTCCTCCTCGGTCTGTCCCCCCACTGCGTTCTAAATCTCTTAGCCAGGGCTAGCCAACTTTAGCAGATAGACATTTTTCAATATATAAAGTTTCTGCAGATTTCCTGAAAACCTGAGTTTAAGGGGAACAGGGACATCCAGTTGATTCACCTGACGGAAATGCTACCAGATGAGCTCAGCAGTGTTACGACACACCAGAGAGCAGAGGGAGGCACACCGTTGGACGCTTTATTCCATCCCTATGGAAAGCGTCCTTTGGCGCTCTCGTCTCACCACATCTAAATACTCAAGCCATGAGACACAAAGTCATGGAAAGCCAGGCTTAGTAAGTTCTGCTGCTGCTCGGAGAAGTGCTTGTGAAGTACTTGAAGGATGCTCAGATGCTGTTGTGAGAGGGGAAGAAAACACAGAGAGGGACTTTATTGCGTTAATTTTCAAATAGCTCTTCTAAGAGCTAAATGTCTGGAAAAAGCCAAGTTTTTAGCTCACTAGTACGGTTCTTTGTAGTCATATACATACATATGAATCCAGTATAAGGTCTGATTGTGCTTCAGTGTTCTGGGAAAATATGCATATTTGAAAGGATATAAAACATTACTATAGACACAAAACAACAACAATACTGTCTAACTTCTAAGAATTACATTTTTTATAATACAAAATATCAAAAAATGTGAATTTGTTAGCATCTCTATTGGTAAAGCTAGTACAAGTGACTTTAAGTAGAAATGGGTGAAGAAAAAGAGAGTGCATGTGCCTGCAGAGTGCTGCTGACACCTGCGTTCTAACTTCCATTTTCAAAATAATTCCAGAAGCAGCTGAATGACAAGGGATGTGGTTCAAGAAACACTTTCAAGAGCTGTTCCACCCAAGTTCATGTTATTTATCTTCTCTAACCTGTGACTCCTTTTTGGAACTGTTTATTTGGTTGGGTTTTTTTGGGGGGTTGGTGTGTTCAGAGGTTTTTGTGGGGTTTTTTGAGATGAAGAAGACTTAAATATTGGCAGGATGGGGAAGCAATGCACGCCCACTACCTAACTTAATTTGTGGCAGCTTTCCTCTGCACAACTGCAAGTGATTACATCTTTCACTCCTTAGTCTGACTGCAAAAAATAAAAGACTTTGAGATGTTGGAGGGTTCCACGGAAAAATGGAGAAAATGGAAGTGAGCTCAGAAGCTACAAGGAATAGCGTTGCCCATCAAAGCAATGTTTTGTGCACTCTGTTGCACTTGGTCATGCAAGCGCGAGCATTGATTACATTACTCTAGATTATTAAATGCGGGAGACTCAGAAAATAGCACGTGTGGAGGTCTTGCTTCTTGAAGTGTTAAGTCTTGCAAAATAAATCCCCCAGTCATGTGCTACAGAAAGTTTCTACAGCAATGTGTTTTTCTAAAGAAGAAGTAACACTTTGGTGATCAGGTCTACAGTCGGTACTTCTTCAGTCCTGCCCTGGTTTAGTGAAAGTAACCTTTATGTCCCTTTGGGTGAACAGGAGAAGTGAGTTTGACGCTCTTTGGATCATGCCTCAGGGACGCAATTATATGAAATACTGAGCAACCTCAAGTCCCACGGAAATCAGCCTGAGGTTGAAGTACTTGATGTTTTGTGTGATTGGATGCCAGCATCTTTAACTGAATGCCAAGAGCAGATTGGGGTTTTGCTCTCTTTGTATCATTGCTGCTAATGGCACTCAAATAAAAGGCAAATGGATCAAAATTCATTTTGAGGTTCTCTGTCATCAAAATGACCCAAAATGATCTCAGCTTGCCTTCCAGTCCCTGCATTGGGTTTAAAGAATTGGCAGCAAAGAAAACTCATGCTGCTCTTTCTGTAAAGTGAATACATTTGTTTCTGATTCACTCAAACATGAATTTCCTGTGATACTTTCACAGTCTTTTGCCAGGGGTTGCTGAAAGTGTTGAGTTCGGGGCGTCTTTCGGCAGCTTACTTTAACCTGTGTTTTGGGTGTATTGGGGATCTCTTAATTTTTGAGTGGATGCTGGAGCATGAAGTGCATGATGTATTATATGTATATTTAAATTATCCATACCACCCTCCCTGTTAATTATTTATGTTTCTTGATTCTGTAGAGTGTAACACAGTTCCTTGAGTCTTTGTTTTGTACCAACCTGAACCAGAATACTGATCCATCAAATAGCACGTGCTGAGCATGTCGTAAATATTTCAAGCCCCAGTCCCATGGACACACCTTAGTTCTGGTGTAGACCTATTAGACTCAAACTGTAAGAAGTATGAATGTTGCTTTTCTATGTTGAGTTCTGCTCCGTAGTTCTCACCAAGCAGCACAATGATGTGATTTTAAAATAGGGTAGTGTTTCGAATCGTAAGAACACTGTTTTGCAAAGTGTTTCCTGACATCGTCCCAGTGAGATGGTGGGTCTACAATGTAACCGTTTCTTTTCAACCCTGAGGTTAGCTCCCTGAGTTAATGCTTTTTGTTCCACATTGACATGTTGTTTGCACAGTAGACCCCTTGCCTTTGGCTGAGGTTTGCCATAAATTAATGGGTGTGCTTTTGCAGTGCAATAAACAGGTTACTTTTCAGAGGAAAACAAAACACGTCACAAAGGTAAATGATCACTGAATTGCCATAGGAAAATCTGCTCCTGGAGAAGCAGATAATTGTGTTCTCTGCCTGCATTAAAAGTAGATACAGACCTGCCCTCATGTACCTGCCTTCTGGTGGGGTCAAGTATTCAGTTTAGTGGTGGTTCAATTTACGGGTTTTGTTTGGCAGTGCTTCAAGAGAATATCGGGAATTTACAATTCAGAAAACTAGGACTGAAATTATTTCTTTCTAACAATGGCTGATGAGAAATATTAAGCATAGTAGTATGTTTTGCATGTCAGTTCTAAAACCGAATGATTTTTTTCTTTCCTGTTTAAAGGAAGAGCCAAGGCTGGATGTTCTGATAAATAATGCAGGGATATTCCAGTGTCCGTACATGAAGACAGAGGATGGTTTTGAGATGCAATTTGGTGTAAACCACTTGGGTCACTTCTTGCTCACCAACCTTCTTCTGGGCCTCCTCAAAAATTCTGCTCCAAGCAGGATTGTGGTAGTATCCTCAAAGCTTTACAAATACGGAGAGATCAACTTTGAAGACCTGAACAGTGAAATAAGTTACAATAAAAGCTTTTGTTACAGTCGGAGTAAACTGGCTAACATATTATTTGCAAGGGAGCTAGCCCGTCGCTTAGAAGGGACAGGAGTCACCGTCAATTCACTTCATCCTGGGATTGTCAGAACAAATCTAGGCAGATACGTGAATATTCCTTTGCTGGCAAAACCCCTATTCAACTTGGTGTCATGGGCTTTCTTCAAAACACCTCTGGAAGGAGCCCAGACTTCTATTTATTTGGCCTCTTCTCCTGATGTCGAAGGCGTGTCAGGAAAATATTTTGGGGACTGCAAAGAGGAAGAACTCCTGCCCAAAGCCATGGATGACTTGGTTGCAAGAAAGTTGTGGGATATCAGTGAAGTGATGGTTGGCTTACTGAAATAAGTGCCGGGGGTATCTGCAGAAAAGAATGCAGATAACTATGCAATGTATATTTGCAACAGTGTAATTCTCACTTTAGATGCTGTGGGAATACAGATTACTTTGCTGAGTAAGTATTAAACAAGGGAGTGATTTATGCTGGAAGTCTGTTTTGAAATAAAGGACAATCTTTAACAGACACAGGCATTCAAAAGAAGTGTGAAATAGAGTTTGAGGGTGTGAATATAATTTCTGGTTGAATCTGCTTGGAAACTCATGTTTCACAAAAGGAAATTAAGCAAAACTGTTTTGCAATATATACTCATATTTGTCATGTTCCACTACTTGTAGTCGGGCTGGACAATGCAGGGTACTGATGGTGAAACACTTCTGTAAAAAGGTTTTGAAAGTGGGTCCTAATAATAACAGGATTGTTGTCTTTTTTGAGCCATCACAGTGGTAAATGGAATAAACAGTTTTACTGATAATCTTACACTGTGATCGTTTAAGCCTCTGGGTGCCATTCAAAGACTTGTCAGCCCTGTGGTTCAGTGAACACAACTGTTGAGCTGTATACAGTTTAGCTGTGAAGCACAATGTCAACTTTTTTCAGTGATGTCGCTGCTATTCGATGAGTATATACACTTGGTTTTGCAAGCTGTATTTTTATTTTCATGTGTGCTGAACTGGCTGTTTCTTGATATGCAGATAGCTTGGGTTTCATTAAAAACATAGTTGACAGATGTATTATGGTCTTGTTAGGGCTTTGCGTGTCACAAATTGTGTGCATACAAAGTTCAGAAGACCTCACCCCGATTAAACCGGAGAATATGCTTTTCAGCGCGTGTTTGGCTTGATTGATGGCACTTTAACTCAGAAATGAGATCAGATAAGTCTGTCTAATAGAGCCTACTGAATATTCTTTAATAAAAATCTTTTAAAAAAAAGACTTTTTCATTTTCATTTCACTTTCATTCTTTCACTGTAAAAAATACATCAGTCTTGACACAGTAGCCTTGTTTCAAGCAGAATAGTCACCTGTATTGGTTCAGGGAGCCTGTCGTGCAGGGTTGGTAGAAATAAAATGGGCTCCACATAACTACATAGGTATTATGTGAAGCTGTACTGATTTGTTCTTTTTTAATTCATGTAGCTTACGGGTTCATATTGACATTTATGACTTCTTGTTTTGTTCTACATCAATAAAATGTTTTAGCAGTTAGGATATGTAGAATAAATATGGAAGAATGATTTAGAGTGATCTGTCTTAATGAATATTACTCAAGGGAAGGAGTATCAATAATAAATGGTATATTCAGTACATCTTTAGTTGTATTTCTATGTATATGTACATTCAGTACATATATTACTTACAAATGCATATCAGTACTGCACTTCAGGTAGCAGCCAACCAAATTTTTGAGTTTCTCTTGTTTACTCGGTCTCTCAGCATATTTTAACTTTTGCACAGTGGGGCAGGCCTGAACTATTCTTACTCTTCACCAGCAAGATTGTGCTCTGCGTGAGTGACTTGGGTAGGGGTTGAAGGTGCCATTCCAGAAAATCGCAAGGCAAGCTACGAAACGGAGCAGGTTTTTAAGATCTTTTAACATGTTGAGCTTTGCAGTGCTCACTGTAAGGCAAGGTGTAGAGATGGGCGTGCTGTCAAAGCATACTCTCAGCGTTGGGCAAAATTCTCCAAGTAATGCCAGAGGGAGGTGTGTAACATGCTTAGAGAAGATTCTGCTTTGATCTTCAGTGTTGCCTTTCACATTTTCATTCTAAATACTTGTAAATGGCTGCACGAAGCACCTTTAAACAGCTAGCTAAAGAATTAAAAGTTCATGAACAGGAACTTCTCTGTAAAGAGATACAGAGAAGCTGAGCCAAACTGGGGTTTGTGTTTCCAGTACTAAAGGAGCACTGTATTGTTTCGCTGCTGAAACACGTATACCTCTTGCAAAGAAAGCCTTGGATGCAAAGGTGGAGAGTGGAGAAGATGGCTGATCTGAAAATACTGTAGTAAAGAACTGCCCTGAAACTGTCTGAAGAGCAGAGGAATATATAATTTTTCAGACTGAGTGATAACATAGGATGTGCACTAGCCTTCAAAACAGCAAAGGTGGCTTTATACTGAAATAAGAGATGTGGAATAGGAAGTACCAGTCATATAGTATGGCTGCATAACATGTAATGCTTCATACATCTACCAGGTGCTTGTTTTTATTTTCTTTTGAAACATTGCAGAAATAAGAGCCGTTGTCAGAAAAGGATTACATTCCTGCAATCATGACTAAATTACAGCCCTCATTCCAGAGTAGGAGAGTGATCACATGATACTCTTAATGGAATATTATGTGCCTGAATGAATATTGCCTGAAAACAATTTCAAAGGATGGATTGTTAGGAACTTAGCAAAAGGTAAGCTTTCTTCAGCATCTGAGGCTGAATGTAATTTAGCCTCTGTGGACCAGGAAGCTTTGATTACTCTCTTGAGGTTGCTGTTAATGTTTGTTTATGTGATGCCTTTGTTATTCTAGTATCATCTAGGAACTGGAGACCTCGTAGGTTAACACGTCTTGCAAAATGTAAATGCAAAACCAAAGAAAAGCTCTTATTTCAACAAGCAGTTGGTAATTCTGGCTCAACCTAGATTAGAACCAAGCATTTTGCCTAAGAAAGTATATCTATTCTACTCTGCTCCACTCTACAGGATCTTAGTAAGCTCATATATATGTGTATGATTTGAGGAGCCTGCTGAATGTCTCCTGTTGGAGCTGGTAGAGGCTGCTCTAAGAGGAGATCAGCACCTTCACACTTCACCCCAGTATTATAGTGCCTCCAGAAAGATGTGGCAAGCTCTGTATGTTAGTATTCTATAAACCATTTATATCGAGAGCGTGCAGCCAAAAACGGGACGCATTCCTGGTGCCTCCCTCCAACATCACCACCATATGAACACTGCCACCCTCAAATTAAACTTATTTCCCATGAAGAATTAAACTTGTAAAAGGAAAAAGTAAAGGGTGAAAGAGGCAGACAGTGGCCAGGAATAGCATGTAAAGCCTATGGAAATGCAGCTTTCATGGGCAGGGACAGAGGCTGATCACATTGCTAGCAAGTACATTACAGGTATGCAAGGAAGCCACAGCTGAGGTTAAGATTTTATTGAGGTCTGTGATAAACAAAAATGTTACAAAGCAACTCTTTCGAAAGCCAAAATGTACCTTCAGCTATCTTATATAAATTGCTAGAATTTAAGCGTTTGATTTTTGGTCCACCAGCTCTGTTGGACCAGCGCTCTGTACCTGTGGCCGAGTGATTTAGGAGCTGGTTGGGATGTGTACAGGGCACAGCGACTCCTGACATAGCCCCTGCCCTTTTGCTTTCCACAGGGGAAATGCCTTTTCACTGCCATAGCTGAGATGTGGAGGGCCACAGCAGTGATTAAATTGGACTATTTGCAAACTTTCCACCCTTAGGCCAGTCTTAGCAGTGAATACAAATGCTTCCAAGTGGCCCCATTTCTCAATGATCAAATTTTGTATGGCAACAACATGGCAGACTAACGACTCTAAAAGCGTTATTTTAAAATAAGGGTATGAGACTGTGTGTGTGCAGATGCATGTGCAGTTGCAATTTAATCCCTTACTTTAAAAGACTGACAGGAAGAGCTGTCAAGGACTTACGGAGGGACTGAGGGGAGAGGAGATTGGGTTGTTAGCCCAAGAGTGTCACCTGCTGCCTGCACCAGTTTGGTACCTGATGAGAGACTGGGCTTGGGGGCAGGGCTGTTCAGCTTGAGCTCAGTGTTGAGCTTGGCTGCTTAAAGCTGCACCCAGGTAGACATACCCAGTGCCTGCTTTTGCAGCCAGAGAGCACACAGGCACAGCTGAGGGGAGGAAAATTCTCCATGTGATGGTTGAGCGAAACATGCTTCAAGTGTCTTGGGGGAACATATTTTAACTGCTTCAGTCTAATGTATTCATCTTTGGCTATGGTGCTTTTGGAAGTGCCCCTGTAACCAGCTTCCCTCATGGACAGACCAAGGGTTTAGGAAAAAAATCATTTCCTTTTTAAAAATTTCTTTCTTTCTTTTGATTCTCAGTCCCAGGCCCTAGCTATAAGCCAGTCCTCCCTGCACACATGTAGCTATTACAGCTGAGGTTTCTGCAAGTGAACTAAATTGCAGTTGCATGTATTTGTTTTATATGCCACATCTGTTTAAGTCAAGGGAGACTTATGTACATTTTAAAAAAAATACTCTGGATCTGTCACCAATTTACCTTCCTTACCTTGCCACAAAGGCCAACATCTATCCCCAGGCAAGCGGACAACGCTGCTCTTTCAGTTACCACAGTCAACGCAGCAGGCAAGCTTATAAACCCAGTGGGGGTTCTCCAGTAAAAATTCTCCATCTTAATGAGATAAATGATCAGTTTTTCCATGATGCAATAAAAACAGAGGTATTTAAACTCTCGTCTCTCTCTTTAGCGGTTGCCTGGTTTGCCCAAGCTTCCTACTAAGTGAATGCTTCACAGGCTTCAAAGCCTGAGCCCTGTGAATGTGCAGTGTGATTATGTTTTTGCTGAAATATGTGGATAATTCCCACTTCAAGCACACTTAATTTCTTTCCACCTAAGGCTATAAAGAAAATAAACAACTTGCAAGAGTCATACAAATAATTTTAAAATGGGAGGCCTGTTCCCCTTTTCACATAACTTTTTTCAGACCGATCACTTAGAGGGTAATTGACTTGCAAAACGATCCAGGAGGCCTCCACAGTTGAATTATTATTTTTGATCTGTCCCAAAATGGTGCTGCTATTTCTCATAACAGAAAATGACGACCTCCCTCTAGACTTTTTACTTACCGCTTTAGCTACCACTAGCAGCCTCACACCTGTCGTAACTGGGTTCAGATCAGAGAAATTAATTTGAATATTTAATTGATTCCAAATGTCCTATGTAACATGGAGAAAGGAGTGCTTTCCTAATTGCTTTTTTTGGCTGAAGGCTGGCACACTGACCACCTAGCAAGGTCGATAGCCCTTTCTTTCCACATTTAAGAATGATCACTTCTTTCCAGGTAATGTGGAAGAAACTTAATTAATCTCGATAGGGAAGGAATTGACAGCTTATTTGACATGAAAGATTCAGGAGGGTGTCACATGCTTGAGATCTATAATATTCAGTTTAGCAAGGCACTGAGAATTTCTTGCCATCTGCTCCATGGCCAAAGAAAGCAGTCTGAAATCCTGGTCCCACTAAAAGCATTGGGAGTCAGACACCTAAATATTTTTGCTGATCATGATCTCCTGGCTTTAGGTTTGGGCAGTAGGTCCCTTACAGCCAGTTGGATGATTCTTTCAAGCTTGATGAATGAAGCTTTATGCACTTTATGCACTTCTGTGTATGTGTGGCATTTTTAAAAAAACGCTTCACAAATTAAGGGGGGTGGTGACAGTGCTGTGTATATATTAAATATCCTGCAACATTCTCCAGAAATGTGTGTGATTTTTCCCCCAAAAAATGGTAGCCCATCTCTGCAGTTGTTGGGATCTTTGTCAGTTTGCCACCTGGACTGCAGATTGGTGATGAGTGATGTCAATTCAGTTTATCTAAGTCCTGTTGCAACCTTTCCCAACAGTAGGTCAGACCCTCCAAAGTCACTGCTCTCCAAATCCCTTCTGCCCTTGGGAGAAGCAATGTCAGGGTCTTTCTAGGTGCTTCAAGAACGGGATCATGAACAGCATCTGCAGAAAGGGAAGTGATATGCCTGGAGGCCCAGAACCTACATGCATTTCAACAGGTAGGTTTGATATTATTTTGTATACACATTCACAGACAGTAACACCTTCTCCAGTGTATATGGACAGGTATTGTAGACTTCAGCCTGCCCTGAAGTCTGTCTACACAGCAATGTAGATGGAGCCCATAGGTAAAACAGCAGGCTGAAAAATGCTTCATTTGCATTTCTGAAGGGCGGAGATCCTACAGGTCCAGTTGAAGTCACTGGTAGTTCTAGTTGCTTGACACTTCACCTGGCTTTGAAAATACTTGAGAAGAGGAAGAGACCAGAACATCATTTTCTTTATATTCAGTCTGCCCTCCTGCAAATCTTCAAAGGCCTAAATGTGTCTCAGATGCATCTCCGCAGATACTGAAAAAAATATTTAGGCCTGCTTTATAGAGGTATTTGCCCATAAAATTTTGCTGTAAGCGGAAAATTTCAAAAATCATAATTTCTCATTTTATGTAGTAGCCAGATGATATTATGAACTAATTGTATCAGAAGCACAGCTAAGAGTGGGGTCCTGGGACAGAACAAAATAAGAGATAATGAGCTGTCATCTGTATATACAAGGCAGGCAACCTGAAAACTCAAAAGGAATAGTTAAAAAGCTTTGATGACAGTTATTTTATTTCTATTTCTGAGGGGTTTTTGTTGTTCAATTCTCATACTTGCTATTTTTTAACAAAAGCATTAAAACTGCAGAAAATGTGAAAACAGCCATGTGTCAACAAGGTGGCACAGTTCTTCACTGTGGAAAACCCATAAAATGACAGGAAATGGCTTAATGTGGTAGGTGTTCATTTTTAAGGGTCCTGTTGACAGAAGTTGATGAGTGAACATATTATATTTCATTTTTGCCTTTTGTTCAGTAAATAGCATGGAATTTTGATGCTGCCTAGAGAGACATCTTTGTACTGTGGTGGTCTAAACTTGGATTTTTTGTTAATGTAACCAATCAGAGTAGGTTGGTGGGTTTTTTTTCCTGGTTTTGTGTTGCATTTTTTTTAAGAAAAAACTGAAGTCAAAGAGAAGACCAAGAAAAAGCACCACAAAGTTTATCTTTTACTCATCTGGAAGAGTTTATTTTAAAGACAGAACATTGTTTGCTGCTGTGGAAATGAAAGTGAGAGAGTTGCAGCTTTCTTCCGATGCCATCTGGCAGATGATTTACATGCGTATGGTATTCACTAATCCAAATAACCGTGTGTGTGGTAGCATTGTCTCTTTATTGATCATGCAGCTGAGTTGGCTGAACCTTAGATGGCTCACACAAGACTATCAACAGCACAGTACAATAGACTGTTTAAAATTAGAACAATATTAAGGAAAGGGAAATGCCAAATTCATACTCTCTTTACCTTTATTAAAGCATTTTCCTTACCCAGACTGAGCCTGATGTTTCCTTTTCTTTTCCTTCATGGTTTTATTCGCTCCAGTTCTACTGGGCTTTAGCCCATTGAATTCAACACTTACATGTATCTTCAAAGCTCACATGGGAACAGAGCATTGGGCATCCATCCATAGATTGGTATCCTTGACCTGATGATAGCTGTGTTTGCTCCTGTAAGATCCCTTCCTGACCTCATGACACTTGTATTCCTGCTGGGAAGTAAGGCTGTTTCAGCAGGACAGCTGTATGTTGTAACCAGTAGCTTTGTGCTTAAGGAAGTCTCCTAGTTCCTAACCTGAGGCAAAATTGTCTCCAGATCAGGACATTCCCATTTATCAGACAAAAGATCTAGCTATTTCATTATTATATTAATCTTAAGCTGCCTCCTCTTGCTGTAATATAAAAGAGCAATCCTTGAGTGGTTATTTTGGGAAGAAAAATAATAAGAGGAGTATGCCTCGAGGAGCAGATCCCAGGCTATGAGTAGATGGAGGTATTCACTTATATCCTTGTATTTAAATTCTATGGAGAGGTTGGTATTCTGATGCTCTTCTGTGCTCAAGATAATATAATGGCTCCTGTATTAGGTTTGCATGGCAAGGTTTTGGTAGTGGGGGGGCTACAGGGGTGGCTTCTGTGAGAAGCTGCTAGAAACTTCCTCTATGTCTGAGAGAGCCAACGCCACCCGGCTCCAAGATGTACCCACCGCTGGCCAAGGCTGAGACCATAAGTGACTGTGGTAGCACCTCTGATGATGTATTTAAGAAGGGGAAAAAAACCACCTGCGCAATTGAAGCCAGAGAGAGGAGTGAGAACATGTGAGAGAAACAACCCTGCAGACACTGAGGTCAGTGAAGGAGGGGAAGGAGGTGCTCCAGGTGCCAGAGCAGAGATTCCCCTGCAGCCCGTGGTGAAGACCATGGTGAGGCAGGCTGTCCCCCTGCAGCCCATGGAGGGTGATGGTGGAGCAGATATCCACCTGCAGCCCACGGAGTGCCCCACACCGGAGCAGGTGGATGTGCCCAAAGGAGGCTGTGACCCCGTGGGAAGCCCATGCTGGAGCCGGCTCCTGGCAGGACCTGTTGACCTGGTGAGAGAGGAGCCCAGGCTGGAGCAGGTTTGCTGGCAGGACTTGTGACCCCGTGGGAGGGACCCACGCTGGAGAAGTTCCTGAAGAACTGTAGCCCATGGGAAGGACCCACTTTGGAGAGTTTCATGGAGGACTGTCTCTAGTGGAGCAGGGGAAGAGTGTGAGGAGTCCTCCCCCTGAGGAGGAAGGAGCGACAGAGAACTGACTGCAACCCCCATTCCATGTCCCCCTGCACCACTTGAGGGGTGGAGGTAGAGAATTCAGGAGTAAAGTTAAGCCCGGGAAGAAGAGAGTGGTGTGGGGAAGGTGTTTTAAGATTTAGTTTTTATTTTCTCATTATCCTGTTCTAATTTTGATTGGTAATACATTCAACTATTTTTTCCACAAGTCAAGTCTGTTTTGCCTGTGACGGTAATTGCTGAGTGATCTCTCTGTTATCATCTTGACCCATGAGCCTTTTGTTGTATTTTCTCTTCCCTATCCAGCTGAGGAGGGGGAGTGATAGAACATCTTTGGTGGGCAAATGGTGTCCAGCCAGGGTCAACCCCCCACAGCTCCCTTCTCAATGTGTGGGGGTTTTGAGTGATTTTTCCATGCTGCCTAACTCTGTGTGCCTAATAGGTCTCTAATTTTGGCTTCAGATTCCACTCTGAGGTTGAAAGACCTAAAATTTAAGTGTTGCCTCTGCCTTGTTTTAGTCACTTCTGTTTTTAAATTAGATCTGACCCTGATAGGTCACTTCAAAAAGTGAATGTTGTCATTCAATTTGCAGTTGTCTATTCTGGAAGCTGCCTTTTTGATTTTAAGGACTGTAGAACAGTTTTGAAAGTGTTGATTTTCTTCAGAGATAGATCAGTGTAATTCATATATGAAATTAAAATTTATACAGTGTATATAGTTTTGTAGCAGTGATAGGGAAGGAATTGAGAGCTCATCTCTTTTCCTGAAGGGCAGCTGACATTTTGAACTCACTGGCTGCATCTGTATTGCTAAGCATTTAATGCCAGGACCTGTTTCCTGAACCACAGGCTGAATGGGATAGTGGGGCAATGTTCATGTTACCATATTCTGTTTTCCCCCAGAAGAGGCATGGGTACATCCAAACTGCTTGCTAGGAGTGTCCTTGGCCCATGCTGACTCCGGAATGATGCTTTGAAAGGCATTAGTTGGCCAGAGCTAAACTGTTCCAAGAACTGCCCTAACTATTAAACAGCACAGATGATTGAATTTCAGTGCCTGGGCTGGCGTCCTGTCACTCTTTAATTGAGTGGAATAAGCATAGCTAAAAAATGCCCCCTTCCTCCCCCAGGTGTTAACAGAATAGATGTGATTTTTCAATTTAGTTCCATGACGTTCAGAGACTGTTCTGAGAAACTGAAGCATATTTTATCTTACTAATTTTATAGCACTAAAATTCCACTGACTTTGCTGCAATTTCTATTGCCTGACCCTGTAAACACATGGAGAATCGGTATTGTTATTAACATGACCATGTCGTCATGCTTTATTCATTTTCAATTTTATAACTATAGTCTGATCTCTTGGAATTGTGTCCACTAACGTAGCACTGGACTATGGAAATCTTATTTTATCAAAACGTGTTATTCTTGGACTAGAATTCACAGTTACACAGTTGCACTTTATGGATCCATAGATTTTTTTAAAGCCAGAAAAGGCCCTTAGATTATTTAGTCTGACTTCCTGAATGACACAAGCCATTTAATTTAACCCAGTTAGCCTTGCTCCAAGTCCAGCAATTTGTGTTTGGCTAAGGCTTATCTTCTAGGAAGACGTCCAGTCTAGATCTGAAGCCATCGGTAGTTGAAGAATCCATCACTTCCTTTGGGAGTGCAGTCCAATGGTTATCACCCTCACTCTTAAAAATGTGTGTTTTGATTCTTGCCTGAATTTGTCTGGCTTTCACTTCCAGCTATCACCTCTCATTATCCCTTTTTTTGTGAGATGAGAGTGCTGCTGTTACTGCTCAGTATTTTCTCCCTGTGGTGATACTCGCACTTTGTAATCACTGAAATCATCGCTAGATGTTTTTATTAAAATCAACAGACTGAACCCCTTTAATCTCTTACTGCAAGGCCCTTTTCCAAGGTTTCCGATAATTTCTGTGGCTCTCCTCCACAACCTATCCAATTTTTTACCTCTTTTGTGAAATGAGGAAACAAGAACTGCTTGTAATACTCCAACATGTGTCCATTTATAGGCAATCCTAGTACTTCTCAATGCTTTCACTCTGTTACTCTAAGGTGATCACTAATTTAAATGTGCCTGGGGCTGCTCCCTGGCACTGAGGCCAGCTGGAATATCACAGTCTGCATCTGTACTCTTGAATGCTCTTTATCATCCATGACAGGGTGTCTCCATCCAAACTACTTTTTGGGAATGCTTCCTGGCAATTCCTGACACTTCAGCTGTGTTTGGAAATTATCTGGAAAAATGCTGGCAGAGGTCGAAATCATGCCAGGGGAAAAAATAACCACCCGATGGTACAGATATTCAAGGACTAATGCCTGAGAATATTTGCTGGCCCTTTTTAATTCAGTAGTGTAGTGTAAGAGTTCCCAGTTATGTTCAAAGCATCACTCATATTTTTTTGCTTCAGTGAAAGTATTAGAAAAAGACATGTTTCTCTTATTTGCTTTAAGAACCTAGGAGTCATATATGTGGACTCGGCTGGTCACCTCGGTTAGGTGAAGACATAGTCAAGTTAGAGACAAGCATCTCCTGATTTTCATTCACCCCATTTCTCTTAGATGCCTGTTTTTGAATGGATTCTCTGTCTGGTAGAATTCCTCTCTCTCCACCTCACAACTGTTGATAAAGGGGTTTTGGAGGATTAAGAGCCCAAGTCTAACTTTTCATGACAAGACTTAGCTGAAATGACTCCTACTCAGCTTCACTTTTGTGCGATGACTCCTCCTCCTATGGGGATAACTTCTGTCTGTGGCACTTATGCATCTAAATCACAGAAATATTTTTTTGTAAAAATATTACCCATAGATATAATATAATTGCATGGATATGATAAACAAACTTTTAATTAATTTTCTTTGACTTTTACTGCAGGAATTGGACATGAAATAAAACCTCCCATCCTGAGTTTTAGAAATTCAAACACTGTTTTGACTCTCTGTTTAATGTGCTTTTCATGATACAGCAACACAAGAAATAATCAACAGATCCTAAATTTGCTGGTCCCAGTACTAACCTGTGTCTTCATGGTGTAGATGTTTTACTGATTGAGACTGTTTGCTCCCACCTCCTTCCTCCCAGAAAAGGTTACAAGGAGCACTGAGTGAGGAGACTAGTCTGTGCCCATGTCCTTAAACCTCAGACAGGATGGGTGGGAATAGTGTGTTAACTATTTTCTCTTCCAATCTAAAAAAATTAAAAGCGCTTGAAGTCAGCTGAAGGATTTCACCACATTAGTGCTGTCAGTTCCCAACCTCAGAGCTCCCAGAACAGCTTGAAAAGATCCAGTTGTTCTGGTGTATGGAATGGAATGGAAAAACCTGCTACACCTCTTTCCTTACTTAAGGGAGGTTAAGATCAGATGCAGCAAAACATTTTCAGTACACACCAAAGTCCATTTTCATTAGTAAACTCCTTGCATACATGTTTGAGCATAGCTGGTTTGCTTTGTAAGGGCATTTGCATCAAAGGTATATCCTGGATATTTAATTTGTTACTGTTTTGTTTGTATTCAGTCATACTAATTTAGAGCTATTATACTAACGGAGTGTATTTAAAATGGGGCAAACCCCATGGCAACAGTACTAAACGATGAGCAAAAGTATAACTTTGTCTCACTGATTATCCACCCTGCCTTATTTCTAGCATGTACATTGACTTTTTTTTAAAATCTAATGTCTTCCTCCATGCTGTGAGGTGGGGTTAGCTGTCTCCAGATGGGATGGGTGGACAAGACTTGGGGGCTGGCTGATGCAGTCTTCCAACATTATTCCAGCAAGTTGTGCATACTTAAATGTTTCTGCATGTTGCCATTCTGCATCTTAGAGTTTATAGCTACATTTAATGCTGTAAAATCACACTGTCTACATCCAGTCTAGAGAGAGCTAAGCATAAGCAGTATAGAGGCACATTAGTCTGCACTATTTGGTCTTGAGACCAAGGCTGACCTTTTTATTCAACACTGTAGGCATGCCTTTTGAAATATAGCTTACATTAATGTCTTGTCAAATGGGGGCTATAGACAACATAAAGGGCTTTCATTCATGCGTGCGTCTGGTTAGGTAAGAGCTACCGGTGGTTCTTGCAACTGATTTTCACCTTCTCCAAGAGGCAGGTGCTTGTGAAGCAAGGAGCGCTGAGCACAGCATATTCAAGCTGTGAATATGAGAGTCTCATATTCAGAGACTGTCACCGGTTTCAGCTGTAGACTGGATTGTGAATTGTGGTAGTTTTGGACCAAATTCCTGCTCTGTTCAGCCGTCCTTGCTACAGGACAGTAACTCTTCAGGAAGAGTGAAGGGATGGCAGATATAATAACTTTCAGTCACTCAAGCTAAATCTACCGGCAAACATGAATAGGAGCCTTGAGTTTCTTCTGACTTATAAACCAGCTTTAATATTAACTAGCATGAACATAGAAAAAGCATGAATTGCTATTCTTGCCTCAAAAAGCATCTGTGCTCAGGAATAGTTTGAAATGGTAGCTGATTTTGCATAAGCCAGAGCAAAGCCTGTTGCAGACATGCAGTGGGAATTCATTATTACTTTCATTAGGTTTTATTATCATCACCTTCAGTGACACATATAGTGTTTCTTTCACCACTGTGTAATGGGGTTAAACATTACAGCAGGAGCCTGAGCACCTGCCCATCTGGCAAGACTTTGTTCTCTAAGGCTTGTTCTGCCATCGTTGATTTTAGACTGACACTTTTGCAGCTGACCAAAGTGGTGAGATTACTTAAAACAAGGACTTCCTGGGCAAATACATCACCGTTGGTCTAGTTTGGCTCTACAGAGCCATGGCAATGAAAGGCCTCTGGTCAGGCTGGGCTAGCAAAAATGAATGTGCATGCAGACATTTATGATGCCGCTCTGTTATTTTTAATGCACTGTACATTCAGCATTTTCTTCCCTTTATAGTCGAAGATCATTTAGATGTTTCTTTGAAGTCTAATTTAAGAATGTTGGCAAAGGCCAGTTAGTGTAACATGTGCAATTTATTATGTTAACAATGTCTGATGAAACAACAAATATGAATAATCCTGCCGAGTACAGAGAAAACAAATGTACTCTTTTTATGCTGTAGTTTGATCTGATCTTGGTAGACTACAGTTAATATATTTTGAAACAAAATATGCATGGCAAACTGTTTTCATAAGACTCTAATAAAAGTCTTTCTCCTTCTCATTTTTACTTTTTCCTCTCTCTCAATCTTCCCTTTGTTTTGTTCAAATAAAAAAAAAGTAGAAACCATGTATTTTACCATCTGTAAAAAACCTAAATTCTCCTCAGCTGCTGCTGTTAAAATGCTGGAACTCCATCCCAGTAGGTTCATGTTCACCCTATGCACAATAAATAACATAGCATGGAAAACAGTCCAAAATCAAATGTAATTTGCAGAGGTATTAATAAAGGTTGTGCTTTCTTTTTTGGTAGGGAAACTGAGCAGCTAGGCAAGTTGGAGCTTCATTGCCTGAAGATGATTGAAATAGCATAAAGTAGGGCACAGTCAATAGTTAGGCAGTTAATATAGTGAGAAATCCATTTACGTTGTTGACTCTCTAATTTATTTGCTGTGGTATTGATTTGATCTCTGCCAAAAGAGACCTAAGGGCTTGGTCACAGCTTTGTTGAATGCCTTGTAAGGACTTGTGTAGAATGACTGGAAGAAAATGGTAATGGGCAGGTCATGGTTTGGCTGGCTTGGAAAAAGCCTGGGAATTTGTGACTATAAAAGTCAGACCCCTCCTCTTTGTTCCTCAACTCCAAATTGTGCTGGGCTTACTCCAATGAGATGAGTGTACTTCACCAATAGACCCCATATGCCCATGTGGAGTTGCACTAGGCAGGCCACTGTGGAGCCTTAGAGCATCGTAGATTCACTTCCATCTGCCTTAGAGAAACACTTTCTCAAGTTTCAGTCTTTCTGCTTAAAACTTTTCACTGCTCACTGGGGGAGATTCAGAAGTGTCAGTCCCATTGATTTTCCTTTTTCTGTTTGTTTGTTCCTAATTCTGTCAGATGACTTTTTAAAAAACTCTCCTTCCCAGTTGCTAACTACCAACAGGGTAGCTAGTGCCATTGCACTGGAGGAAGTCAGCAAATGAACCCATGTGTAAATGAATGGCATTAACCATCAAATTAACTTCCTCAGCAGTGGAGAATACCGTACTTCATTAAAGTTCCACTCCTATTGTCAATTTGCATCTAATTTACAATTTTAGTCTAGGAAAGTTTATCCTGTTTTTTGTTAGCTAGATTAACTTTAAACACAGTATTTAAATTATGTTTTTTGGATCTTTCAGCAAGTCAAAGCGGCTGCCAGTTCTCTAGAAATGAGCAAACTGCCTGTTTCTTATGAAATGTATTGTTTGTTTGAAATTTGCACTGGGGCATGGCCATGTGTTTGTACATATGCTTCAAGGATGGATCTGCTCTCTGTTCATAAATTACAAAATTGTTTTTCATTACTCCCTGTGAATTCATCCTGAGTTTGATGTTAGTTCAGGATCCAGTGAGATTTCAAGGAAGAAATGAAATAATTTCATATATATTTGCCATGACTGCCGAACTCTTTGATAACGATAATCAACCTCTGAAGGTAACCAGCAAAAAAACCCACCCTGTAGAGTTATCTGTGGTTATTTTTCCGAATGTGTTGCACAAAATATGTTTTTATTTTTCTGTGTCCTTTTCACTGGTAAGAAATTTGGGTCCTTGGTTGCCTAGAAAACTTGATAAATGAATGGAGAGGCAATGTAATGAGGGCTTGAGGAATAAGTGGAAGCTAGGAGGTTTTCAGAGTAAGGGTTGTTAATCAGAGTGCTTAAAATGTGTTGTTATCAAAGACTGAACAAATGAATCTTTTGAGTAAAGGAAGTTCTTGTTTAATGTCTTGTTAAACAAATACATTTAACTTATTTTCTAGTAAAACCTCCTGTTTCTGATATTTCTAAAGTTTAGAAAAAGCAGGTAAAAAGAGTATGTTCAGATCTTTCTTTTGCATTTTAAAAAGGCAGAGAGAAATTGAGAGTGTAATGTCCTGTATGCCTTGAAGGGTTAATTATACATTTTGTGTAAAATATATTGGCAAACAGAAATATATGTGAGAGAGGCCAGGTACCACTGGTGCCTTCACATCGTAGAAGACATTGCTTTATTTGCAGGCCAGTGTCTGGACTGCTGCAGTGATATACACTAAATTTACTGTGTGCACATTGTGCCCATTTTAGATTCCGAGTCTGAAACCTACAGCTTTGACAATGCTGCTAAACAAGACAGAAAAAAAAAAAAAAATCTAGAGATTCAGGACAGCAACCTTTTTCAGCAGGGGACTAACATACATGTCTAAATTCCTCTGAAGTTGACCAAACACTTAAGTGTTTATTGAACTAAGGCTCAGACTACTTAAGTTAAGGGCAGAGTTAAGCTTATTTCAGATGAAAACTATCCTTTCATGTAACTTGAATATTTGTTATCATATAAGAATTTTGACTCACATCAAGAGACAATAGCTAATAAACATAAAACATTTTGATTTTAAAAAGGTTTGTTTTTCCTCTTCCTCAGAAAATAGCTTCACTTCCCCTGGAAAATAGAGGCATCCAAATGGCAGCTCAGGAATGGCATTTCCTTTTTATCTCAGTTGTGCCAATAATTCCATTAAATATAGTATTGCAGCAGTGTTGAGGAATCTCACATCTATAATTGTGTGTAATATGTAGTGTATAGGGTAGATCTGAATGGAAGTGAAACTAAAGTGAACTGGCCGGTCCCCTTGAGATGTACCTGCTACCTTTTTTCTGGTCACACTTGCTATTTTGGTTGAATATTTTCCTAAGTCAAATGTCACTTCTGAAACAGGTACTACAAAATGTACAATTATTTCTTTTGTATAGGATATTTGAAAAGTTGCTCTTTCTTTCTCAGGCAAACTGCTGAAGCAGGTCAGAGTTTGTAGTTTTCCTGCCAGCACGAATTAAAGGCCTCCTGTGTAATAATAATAGCTTTAAATTGTTTATAGGTTTGATTTTAATAAACATTACATAACATAGAGCAGCGCCCAGCATAACCGCTTGATTCAGTGCCAACATATCATCTTTTATCGGTGCTCTGAAGAAATAGCACAAACAGTGAAGATGTCTGAGGTATGTCACAATACCGTGATCAAAAGGAATGTATTATTTAAATATTATAATAAGTCCAGTGGTGTCTTTTGAAACAGAATGATTTTAATTCAAAAACATCTGCTTGAAAGTCCAAAGAGATTAAAAATGTCCGTTTATGAAAACATACTAATTAAGGGCTCTAAATACTTAGAATAGTTCTATGCCTATGTAAGTTAGTCCGACTGATAGCAAAACTCGACATGTTCCATATTATTTCAACTTTTTGTATTTGAACAAGGGAATAGATAAACAAAAGAAAATGATCCTGTTGTTTTTAAAATTTTGTGAAAATATAACCCGAACAGAGGTCAGTGTTCAAATGCATGGTCCATATGGCTTGGCTGACACAAGTAGCTGTAAGGATAACATCACTTTGTAGGAACAGTGGGACTCAGCTCTCTCCAGCTCTGTGCAGTAGCAGAGTGGAAAGAAAATGTAAACCAAACTGCTCCTTTATCCACCATTTTTGGTGCCTCAGATATATCTGAGTAAGTAGAAACATAAACGACTGCAGCTTCTAGGTCTGTTAATAAAAATTCTAAAAATAATTATCCTCTACTTCATATAAAACAATGGAACAACTATTGTGTGTTTGTCCTGCAAGTGATTGGATGTCATTATTGTAAGTGGACTTCACAAGCAGCTATATTGTAGGGGATTGGAGAAACACTTTTGTTAATTGTGGTGTTACTATTTTAGAAGAAACTGCTGTTTAGTTTGCTGCTTTATACTTTTACTAGTCAGGATAATTCAGCTACGCTGGCCGAGCATAGACCTCTGCTAAGTAGGCCACATTGTGGAATCCAACATATGTATATAGGTGAATGTCTGCCTATTTCAGATTTATCTAGTGTCAAAAAAAAGGTGATCAAGACAAGGTCACTGGGTGAATGATTTGTCCTGATAGCCACACACATCCTAGGGTTTACAAGTTGGGCACAGTGAAAAAACTAATACAACCCAACAAAGAAGTCAACACAGCTGTATATCGAGAGGTATTTGGGCATCAAGCCTACAGGATGACAAGTTAAGGTATGTACATGCCCCAGCACTAGCTCACTTTCATTGTCTGGATGTGTTCAGTGTGATGCTGTGTGCTAATGCCAAGGATGCTGCTACAGCCAGAGACCTGCCTGACTTGGAACTGGTGGTTCCTTAAATAGCCTTCAATCCATAACCAACTGTCTGGGTATTCCATATCTGCTCCAGGGTGAAGGCAAACAAGGGACCTTAAATGAATATCTGGAGGTGGATTAGAAATGCTTACAGGGTAGGCTTCTGTTCTTATTCAAGAGCCACTAAGTGGTGTTTGAGAGGTGGTAAGAAACTTGCTAAAGTTACTGTCCTGTCTAACTGTTCTTCAGGTACTTTCAGCTGTGACTTAACCTTACTTTTTCAGCCATTGCACTGATAGCACACCAGGTAAGAGGCCGTTTGAGGAACTGCCCTCCCCACATGCTAGACACTGTGCTGACGGGAACCATGCTCCCCATGGTGGCCATGGGTCATTGGGGATGCATGGATAATCACAGGAGAAGAGCCCATGCCAGTTGTCTGGCATAGGAGGATATATTTCTGTATTAGGTTTAGAATAGAATAGAATAGAATAGAATAGACTATTTCAGGTGGAAGGGACCTACAATGATCATCTAGTCCAACTGCCTGACCAGTTCAGGGCTGACTAAGTTAAAGCATGTTGTTAAGGGCATTTGTCCAAATGCCTCATAAACACTGACAAACATGGAGCATCGACCACCTCTCCAGGAAGCCTGTTCCAGTGTTTGACCGACCTCTCGGTAAAGAAATGCTTCCTAATGTCCAGTCTAAACCTCCCCTGGTTCAGGTTTGAACCATTCCCATGTGTCCTCTCACTGGATACCAGGGAGAAGAGATCAGCACCTCCCTCTCCACTTCCCCTCCTCGGGAAGCTGTAGAGAGCAATGAGGTCGATCCTCATCCTTCCTTTTCTCCAAACTAGGCAAGCTCAAAGTCCTTAGCTGCTCCTCATAGGACATTCCTTCCAGTCCTTTCACCAGCTTTGTTGCCCTCCTCTAGATGCATTCAAGGACCTTCACATTTTTCTTAAATGGTGGGGTGCAGAACTGCACACAGTACTCAAGGTGAGGCCGCACAAATACAGTGGGATAATCACCTCTTTTGACTGGCTAGTTATACTGTGTTTGATGCACCCCAGGATGTGGTTTGCCCTCGTGGCTGCCAGGGCACAATGCTGGCTCATACTGAGCCTGCTGTTGACCAGCACCTCCAGATCCCTTTCTGCAGGGCTGCTCTCCAGCCACTCCTCTCCCAGTTTAGACTTGTGCCCAGCGTTACCCCATCTTAGGCACAGGATCCAGCATTTGGACTTGTTAAATTTCATCCTATTAATCATTGCCCAATACTCCGATTTATTTAGATCCCAAGGCCTCTTGTCTCTCTCGAGAGTCAACAACACCTCCTAGTTTGGTATCATCAGCAGACTTGCTAATGGTGCGTTCAACTCCTGCATCCAGATCATTGATAAAAATATTGAACAGAACTGGCCCTAGAATTGAGCCCTGAAGAACACCACTGGTGACCAGTTGCCAGCCAGATGGTGTGGCCCCAATCACTACAACCCTTTGAGCTCTGCCCTTCAGCCGGTTCTTCACTCAGCGCACCGTGAACCCACTCATCCCACAGTTAAACAACTTGTCCAGAGGGATGCTGTGAGGGACAGCATCAAAAGCCTTACTAAAATCCAGAAAGACTACATCCACTGCCTTCCCTTCATCCTCTGGGCAGGTGACCTTTTCATAGAAGGATATCAAATTAGTTAGGCAGTACTTTCCCTTTGTGAATCCATGTTGACTGTGCCTGATGATTGCTTTATTCTTTAAATGCCTTTCAACGGTACCCAGTATAATCTTCCCCATAATTTTTCCAGGAACCGAAGTTAGCCTACCAGGTCTGTAGTTCCCTGGGTCTCCCCTCACACCCTTTTTGTAAATAGGAATAACATTGGCTAGCTTCCAGTCAGCAGGGACCTCCCCAGACTCTCAAGCCCTTTGGCAGATGATGAAGAGGTGTCCTTCTATAACATCTGCTAGCTCCTTCAGTACTTGGGTTTACATGGAAAGGTTTTGGTAGTGAGGGGACTACAGGGGTGGCTTCTGTGAGAAGCTGCTAGAAGCTTCTCCCATGCCTGATAGAGTGAATGTCAGTCAGTTCCAAGATGGTTCTGCTGCTGCCCAAGGTCGAGCCCATCAACGATGGTGGTAGCACCTCTGGGATAACGTATTTAAGAAGGAGTGAAAAAAAAACCTGTGCAATTGCAGCTGGAGAGAGGAGTGAGAATATCAGAGATACAGCCCTGCAGACACCAAGGTCTGTGAAGAAAGAAGGGAGGAGGTGCTGCAGATGCAGGAGCAGAGATTCCCCTGCAGCCCATGGTGAAGACCATGGTGAGGCAGGCTGTCCCCCTGCAGCCCATGGAGGGTAACAGTGGAGCAGATATCCACCTGCAGCCCACGGAGTGCCCCACAATGGAGCAGGTGGATGTCCGAAGGAGGCTGTGACCCCGTGGGAAGCCCACGCTGGAGCCGGCTCCTGGCAGGACCTGTTGACCTGGTGAGAGAGGAGCCCAGGCTGGAGCAGGTTTGCTGGCAGGACTTGTGACCCCATGAGGGACCCACGCTGGAGCAGTCTGTTCCTGAAGGGCTGCACCCCATGGAAGGGACCCACGCTGGAGCAGTCTGTTCCTGAAGGGCTGCACCCCATGGAAGGGACCCACGCTGGAGCAGTCTGTTCCTGAAGGACTGCACCCCGTGGGAGGGACCCACGCTGGAGCAGTTATTGAAGAACTGTAGTCCGTGGGAAGAACTTACGTTGGAGAAGTTCATGGAGGACTGTCTCCCATTGGAGGGACCCCACGCTGGAGCAGGGCAAAAGAGCGAGGAGGAAGGTGCAGCAGAGACAACATGTGATAAACTGACTGCAACCCCCATTCCCCATACCCCTGTGCCACTCTGGGGTGGGGGATGGGAGGTAGAGAAATTGGGAGTGAAGCTGAGCCCAGGAAGAAGAGAGGGGTTGGGAGAAGGTGTTGAAGATTTGTGGTTATTTCTCATTACTCTACTTTGATTTGATTGGCAATAAGTTAAATTAATTTTCCTGAGTCGAGTCTGTTTTGCCTGTGATGGTAATTGCTGAGTGATCTCCCTGTCCTTATCTTGACACACAAACCTTTCATTGTATTTTTCTCTCCCCTGCCCAGCTGAGAAAGGGAGTGATAGAGCAGCTTTGTTGGGCACTTGGTGTCCAGCCAGGGTCAACCCGTGACAACTTCATACTAGATGCCCCCTAGACTGACTACTTGTGGTTGGAGTGCATATTAGGGTGCTAGTCTCAGCTGCATGGACAAACTCAGTGTTGCAAAGCTTTACTTTCAGATATGTCCCAGTCTACAAAAATCAGAAGACAAAAATGATCTGTCCAGTCTCCCTGCACAATTGATAGAAAAACGTGAGCACCAAAGAGTGAGATCCCAGAGCTCAACAACCAGAGTGGAAAGCCACCAGCAATAGTCATGAGGAAATGCTGAAGAGGCTGAGCTGACTTTCAGCTGCCCCACGCAGAACAGATTCCATCCCATATGCTGTATTAATGACTATTAACTGTTTCTTGGAGTTACGTGTCTAAACCAGGACAACGTTGGGTGTAAAAACCTGAAAAGGATAACCCCTTATGATATCCAAATGGTTAGACTATTCAGAGTGAGGTTCTGCCTATTTTGGAGTTGAGACATACAGGCAGATCTCCAGCTACTTAGGTGTTTAAACTAAATAATTAGACTTAATTGTGTTATGTGGTTTTCTGAGGTGGAGCTTCCACAGGCTTTGTTATTAAGTCTTTGTATTTTATCCTACGTACTATAGTTAAAGATGAGCAATAACTGAGTATTTCACAAAGGACATCCCTGTGATTTTCATTTTGCCCTGGATTGGATGAATCTGGTGGGATTTACGTCACTGCTAGAGTGTGACAGCTGGGAGAAGCTAGTGTCCTGAAGTGGCAGAAGTGACAATAGGCTGTAGAATAACTCTAAGCAAGAATCAGCACTTCAACCTTCACTCACGTACTGTGAATTGCACATCTGACAGAGCTGACTGTAATTCTGAAGCAAGTGATTTGATTTAAATAAATAAATCTATAAAATCTGGATCCTCCCTTTCTGTTCTCCCACTTGCAGCTGCAGACTGCTGTTCCCTGCTGTAGCTACACATCAAAAGATCTTTTCATAGACAAAACTGACCACATATATTTCATCTTCCAAAATAACTGTTTATGGAGACTCAGTTCTTGGTCTTCGACACTTGAGACATCAGCAGTAATAAGAAAAAAAGAAGTCACTTTTGTGTAGAAGAAGAAACAAAGAAGTGGGTGCTTTGGCATCATTCTCTCTTTTAACTGAAGTTCTTGTGTTTCCACAGGCTCTTTGGGATAGTCGCACTGCCCGCTTTAGGGAGCTATCTTTGTACTGTCTCTATGGACTTGTCTGAAGGACCTAGTCTGTTAATTACAATCATAATTTAGCTCAGCTCGTGAGTACATATCTTTTTTCATCTGGATATGTCTCTACTCTCAAATGATTATGTCCTCACTTCCTTCATCCATCGTGGTCCCGTGGCAGTCTATCCTGTGTAAATGTAATGCAGTTCACTTCTGGGCTTCTTTCTGCAGTGGGCTAGTTAGGTTCCTTAGAAAACATCAGGTGCATTTCTTGGGGAAATTTTGCTCCCAGACTGCTCCCAGTATGCAGAACAGATAGGAGCACAAGGCTTAGATCTCTTTGCTCTACACTGCCCTCTAACCCTCTCACTTCAAGCACTGCCATACGCTATCATGCTGTGTGCCAAGGTATAAAACACATAACGCCTGTCTCATGCCATAAAAGTACTATTTCAGTGGGCTACAGGACAGCCCAGAAATTATTTTTAATACTATAAACTGAAAAAGTTATAAAATAATCAAGTCTCATGGCCACAGATATACCACAAAAGGACAGAGGAGACCCATGGCCAAGTGCTCTCTTGTGTAGGTATGGTCAGTCTGTTCTGGATAGTCTGGATGTGACCATGCTGGACCAGTTGGGCTTGAATCACTCCCTGGGGCAAATGCTCTCAGTACATAGAATAGCAATAGAAGTAGCATCTGTGGCTTAGTTCCTCATCCTTCCTTCAAAGGGTTTTTGCAGAGCTATGCCTGTAACATCATGAATTTTCCAGGGATAAGATGGACAAGGGAGCTATGAAAGGATAACAGCTGGAGAAATCGAATACATCACTAGGGACATCATGTACTTCATGACTTGTTTTTTTAAGCCTGATGGATCTACAAGTGGAGGTGACTCTTTAAGCAGTATTTCCAGGAATCTTTAAAATTGATGCTGAGGCAATATAGTACAACAAGAGAATAAACATATAACTGTAACTTACTCTGAAGTGGTGTTAAAAACCTGCCAAAGCACTGGTCTGCAGTGTCAGGTCAATCTTTCTAAATGTTTTTCATAGTGCATGAGGAAAAGGGTTTGCAGCTGTCCTTGGTCAAATGTCAAGCCTTCCTACCAACTCATTCTTTTAGTTCGTGAAGTCTGGTGCCTTCTTCACAATATTAAGCATTCATTAATGATGCATAAAAGATAAAAGCCTGTTTTTCTTTTTGCCTACAGAGATTAACATATGTGATGGACTCTCCCCCCATCAAGATATTAACCACTGCTAAGAGCTTCTTTCTCTGGAAACCTTTCAATCAGTGAAACTCATTTACATAAGGTAAGATTTATAAATTAGAATTAATTCCACTGGGAACTATGCAATTCTCACAATCACTTTTCAGTCCAAATTCAACCTTTTTCTCTGCACTTTCCTTTCTGCATATCCTTCCAGTCTGGATTTTGCTAGTATTTGTTAATACTGAACTAAAAATAAATACACATCTCCCTTTATGGGAGAAAGAATGTTTAAATAACCACATTGTTTATTTTTACCTTTGGAAGTCATTCAGATATACCATTGCCATGGATATAGTATAAAACATCAACTGAAAAGACTAGTAATAATACCCAGCTGTTAGACTAGTACTCTGCAGATCTCAAGGTGCTTTATAAATGGAGTCCCTGTAATCACTCACTTTGGACAGACACAGGAATTGAAAGAACAAAAACTAGATTATTTTTTCCCATGAACACTCATATGCCAGTAGTAGAAATCAGTTTTCTAGATTCCCAGACCATATCTAATAAGTCACACTAGGCTGTCTTTGAGCAGTTGATACAAACCCTATTTCAACCATAATCTAATTGGTTTTAGCCAGAAAACTTTTTGATGGAAATGAGAATTACTTCTTACAAGCATGGTACTGAAACTGTTCCTCAGCTGTAGTGGCCAGAACACTGTATTGTAAGGACTACTTTTCTACTTTGGGAATGGCTCTGGGTTCCTGGCCAATAGCTCTGAGTATACTCTGCCAGTTCTGTGGGCTGGAACATCTGGCCAAAAGCCCACTGGCGGCAAACTGGGAGCACTGTGAGTATCTCTGAGTGCGAGACTCCTCTTGGAAGCACCATTGCATGTACAGAACAGAGAGTCCTGGAAAAGAAGTGAAAAAGCTGAAGAACCAAATAGAAAAATTTCATTTTTTAGCACAGCTTTCCATGAGAATTTTTAACACAACAATCATTGTTTTGGGCACACCGATACAACCAACCAAAAGTCTCTAGTGAAAGCTTACTGAATTCAGCAGCATCACAATGATGTAAAGGCAACCAAAAAGACTTTTTAATAAAACTATATAGTTTAACCTGGCGTCTTTTCCATGATATTATCTAGTGGCTATGGCAAGAGAAAGGGAGTTGAGACTGCTTCATAAGCCTAGGGCCTGCCACATTTATTCACCTGCAGAATGCTTAAATTGATGCTCCTCAAACTCTCAGGAGCCTTTTCATACTTAAGTAACATTTGTATAGTTCCTGAAGGATTTCCAGATGAAAAATGTGTCAAAGAGCAAAATACTGCAATTATCTGCAGTGGTTAATATTGCCTGTTATGTAATCCAGATTGAGGCAAACTGTTGGCCTAAGTACCATGACTCCAGTACCAACCTGAGGCTCCAGCATAAGCATATTCCAAGGAAACACATGGCAAAGGAAGCATTACTTCAGATTTGTATTGAGAAAAAAACTTTGAATGAGATGTGATTTCAGATAACACAGTTGATGACACTGACCTTCGGTGCTGGAGATCTGTACAAATGCTTACTTAGAAAACCAAACTTGCTGACCTCTGTTCAATTCCATGACTACATTACCTCTTGGTGGCTTATGGCCAGTGCTGAGCATGGCACAGTTCAGCACATGGGGGTTGTTCTGCATGACCAGAACAAAACAATTGATTTGCATTAACAAAATCTATGGGGAGGCTTGCTCAGAACCTGGCCATGGTAATTCAGTTTGCAAGATTTATGTGCCCATTTTGGTAAATGGAGAGAAAGAGAGGATATTGGGCAAAGTTCTCCACCAGTTTAAGTGTTCACTACCATTGGGGCCATTGGAAAGGGGCCTGCATGAGTGTAACTCATTATATGTTCATGGAGTATAAGACCAACGAGACCACTGTGATCGGTTATTTTGACCTCCTGCTTAATACAAGCCACAGGACTTTCCTGAATCTTTGCAAACACAAATCTCTTTTTTCCATAGAATGGAAAACCATAAACGTATATGTTACTCGGAGGTACTTCTGTTTATATTACATAGGGTTCTGTGAATAATTTGGGTTCGTTCTCTAGGACTGTTAAGTGAAAGGGAGCTGTTCTATCTCAGCTGAATCACAAATGAAACACCCTATAATATGCATAGAAGCACTTGTATGGTATAAATAATATTTTTAATCAGTCATTGAAATAATAATATAAAGTTCATTTTATTAACATTTGAAAAATAAATGTCTTCGCCTCCCTTCATTGGACTTTAAAGGAGGAAAGTTTTACATTCCCTGTGAAAAAAATAAAGTAAAAAATGTTTAGAGAAAGGAGTGATCTGACTGGTTAGAGATCACAAATTGCTAATAATAATAAGCTCTGAATATCAAATGCCAAACAGCTGCAGAGCCTCTTAAACCTAATTCCTCTTTCTTGGAGGATACAGCAAGTTTGGAAAAGAGACAATTGCCAAATCCACCACAAAATTTAGGCAGAAATTTTTGTTTGAAGAAATCACAGTCACCCTTGATAAAACCATACACAAGTGTCTTGGCATGAGAGAATGCTGTCAACTGGTGTCCACAATGAAGACACAGCCCATGAAACCTGCAGACAGAAAACAGAAACCCAGCCCAGATAATCTAGTAAACAGCCCACTCAAGAGCAGGAGGTGATAGGTGTAGTGTTTATTGGATATATTGCTAGATATTGCATGCTTTCCCATTACATGACAAGGTACTACTCAGTGTATTCCATTGCAATTTGCCACCTGGTATAACAATGTATAAAATTCAAAGAGCAATTATTTGGAAAAGTCATATGAATGTTCAAAAAGTATATGGAAGATGATTATGGCTGTGAGTCCTTTCCTCACACTTGCACTTTACAGGGCAGGTGTCAAAATTTCAATTTATATATGTAAGAATTACGGAAAGTTTTAAATCCTTAATATAGAATACTCATTCCTAGCAAGTGCCAAATATCCCAACTTTACAGATACTGGAAAAGCAGTTCATCTACCCCTCTGTCAGCCCCGCTGTTAGTCCTAATACCCTGCACTACGTAAATACAAATTACAGCAGTAATAGTTATTTTTCAGCACTTTGTATTACAGAAACGTGGTATATTACAAAAAGGTATAGAGTATCCAGGCTTCTAGAAACCTGCAGGAGACTTATACAAGCCACAGTCTGTTACCAGCATCTAAAGTTCCTGCTTCAGAAAATATTTGTGCTGCAGAGCACCTTTCTCTGCCTTGATTCGTTTGCACTTTAGCAGTTGTCAGAACAGCAATATAGTAAACTAAAATGTGTGACCTGGCAGTGCCCAGGGAGCAACAGGTTTGGGGTTTTTTTAACAATTTAAAAAAAAAACACCCAACTTTGTTTTTTCCTTCTGTTCCTTTTTTCTTCTACGTCACTGGAAATAAATTACACATTACCTTGTCATGGGGAAAGAAGTGGTATCTGACTGTACTAGAAAAGGGTGTTTTCTTTCTGATTTCCTCTGTAGTCATTTTGTGTCTGTTAAATCCAGGTTCCTCCTGCCAAGCTCCATCCAGGATCATCCAGAATTCTAAATTAATATAGACTAGTATGGTGGCAAAAGTATTTATAGAGAGACAAGAAAGATTCCTCCTCAGTGAAGGAAGATGGATTTGCAGAAAAACACTGGTCTCCACTATTGGAAAAGGCAGTTCAGTTCCGATGATGCACATGATCAGAATGGTTCATCAAATCCAAGTCACTTAGTAGAAAACTGATTGCTATAGCTAATAGAAAACGGGCGAACAAGGAAGGATGTGGCCAAAATCCTGCTCTGCTGACACCAAAGCAGCCCTCCTATTTAGGATTCACATTTCTAAATGCTGTTGTGGAGCTGAGGAGCCAGGGCTCAGTTTAATACTGAATCTAGACCAGTCCTTTTTTCACAGCTGAAAAAATATCATTTCCTCCTCATTTTTCATTACTGACAACACATTAGTTACGGTAATTGTTTGGTTTCAAGGCTATCACTGCTGAAGTCTTTCTTCTGCATAGGTCTTTTGGAAAGATCAAATATGGCCCTGTAGCATCACTGAGTGGGAGAAAAGGAGTCTCAGATGCCAGTGAGTACTTAATATGATCCAGATGAAGCTAAAAATAGCCCTTCCAGGAGAATCCCCTCATGCTCACTCTTCAGCTCATGTAGTTGGTTTTGCCTGTATGCTGTCTGAATACAGCTAGCCCTCCCTCTATCCCCTCCATCCTCCCTCCCACAAAAGTCTTTCATGTAACCTACAAAACAAGCTAAGGCCTGGTGGCTGGGGTGCTGCTCCCAGGGGACCTCCACATCTTCTGACAGTGTTGTTGGATAAAAGGCAGGGAATGACTACATTTTGCCTGAAGCCCATTCTGTAGGGTGTGGACTGAGAGCAGGTTGAGCAGAAGAGTGTTTAAATTGTGCCTTCTGTCAGAGCACAGGGATGATTTAACCACTGAGGTGCTCAGTACTGCCAAAGCTGAGGCACCTGAGGAACGTTAATACAGACTTGAGGATTATGGACTTTGTTTACACAAAGGTGAGGCAGCTGCTGAAAAAACAATGTTGTTCAGGATGAACATAGCTGGCTTAAGTTTTTATTTTGGGATTTTCTCTTCCTCTGTGATGCTGGACAAGCTAGGACAGCTGTTGTTTGACCTGTCTCCCATCTGTACATTGGGATGATAACAGTTATATGCCCACAGAGGTACACTAACAGATAAATTGTATCATGGTTGAAGCCTTATAGTGGGCAGGACATAAAGAAAGCATTGTTTTATATGGTCACAATAGCTTTATTATCATCTCCCTTAACCGTATTGTGAGAATACCCCATAAAGCAATGGGCCTTTGCCATCTTCATTGCCATGAGGAATGCTCAATGTCTTCACATTCATGTGAGGCAAACTTCCAGTCTACAGTCTCCAAGACACTGGAGTCTGGAGCTGGCTTAGCAGAGCATCCTCCTGAAAGCCTTCCAGAAGAGATTCATCCATGGGTACATGATTTCCTCCATCATTAGTCTTCAACCTTGTACTGTAGATAAATTAGAAAATACATATTCCCAAGACTATATCTCTCCAGCTATGAAAACTGAAGTGTTGTGGCCAGAAGTGAAAAAAGTAAAACAACTGTGCATGGACATGTACACCAATGTCCTCCCCTCTGACTCATCCCCTTCTTTCTGCTGTGCCCCTGTTGTACACCAGAGAGCAGCACTCTGGCTTGTCTTGCGTGGTCCCCATCAACCTGTTCGCACATCTCCATCCTGGACCATCCCACCTGTAAAAATTTGTATCTCTCTGTAGTGCCCTTGTTATTATGATAAAAAACCGTTATATTTTGTCCTCTGATGGCTTTTATCTAGGCATTACCTGGATCCATGGATTCTTAATATTTGCGACTTGTGGCTGCCTCCTTGTTAATAATAAAGCAGATAAATGCAGATTATATAATAATCCATAGAATTCCACAAATTATTGACCTTTTTTCCTGATGTTCTGAACTAAAATGCAACACTAAAAATCTCAATGAAAAACTTGGTTGGTTTTCTTTCTTTTACTCCCCCCCCCCCCCCCGAATATACTACACTGCTACAAAGGGATGCTCTGAATAAAACCTTCCTTTTCTCTTTTACCTTCCTCAGCCTACTGTATGTTTTAGTTCTCCAGTGCTTCCCAGTTTTGCTTGATTTTTTGTTTGGTTTTGGGTTTTGTTTTTTTTTTTAATTGCTACAATGGAGTTTGCTGAGATGGGAACATTTTCTGCATAACAGTGCATGTGCCTAGCTTTTCCTTGGCTAACTTCCTCTGTTAAAACATTTCCTATTTTCTTCAGCAATGACCTGGACTACAGTGACACTACTGTTATTTTCCTTATGATATCACTGAAGAGCCCTAGTCACATATTGCACCACAAAGTCATTTATGCTAGGACAAAGGATAGTATCTGGCTCCAAAATTGTATTAAAATTTACATTCTAAAATGATTTGAAAATGTTTTTGTATATAAAATGACCTTTAACAGACGCTACTTATGGATCGTAACATGGTATAGATCACCATCTTTCATTTATCAAAAAGCTTTGATGATATAACAGAAGTACTGGTATCCCATTGCCTCCATCCTTTTTTTATCTGGGACCAAATTAAGTCTGGGTGCCTGCTAAGAACCCAGAGAACCAGGTGAGATTGTGGTCAGAGGTAGAAAGCAGAAGACGGGAAAGGAGAGTTTGGACCACCTAGCTCTGAGAGGGCTCCACCGGCCAGGGCATTGCACAGAAAGTTTGGTTTCAGTTTTTCACTCTTCTGCATATTTTTCTGCATGACCCTCGTGGGCCACATCCTTCCTGATCACTGGACCAAGAGCTCTGCAGTGTTGTGCATGGTACCATTCACTTTTAACTGAGCCCTGGTAAGGGCTAGAGGTCAGGTATCTCTGTACAGCTGAACTAAACAGTGCTAGAGCACATCCTCTGTCTCTGAGGCACTGTCTGGCCATGTCTAGAGTATTGAATTCCCAAAGCCTCTAAAGCATGGCAGGTACATCCAAACTGCCTACTAAGAGTGGTCTTCAGTCCTTGCTAAACTTTAAACAGGGGATGAGGTTTGTTTGGGAAGATCTGCCAGAGACTGTTCTAAAAATTAAAAACGAGTAGGTCTTCAAGTTCCCCTTCTGGTACAGACATAGCTGTAGCCATCCTAAGCAGTGCATGATTAAAAATAGGTTCATAAAATTCAGATTCCTTGAAATCACAATGAGGAACAAAGGTCGTCCTGAAATGTTTAGGAGGAAACAGTACTTTCACAACCCCTTTTCTAGGACTCAGACACCACACTTTTGTCTGCATGTAGATGGTAATCTCTGATCTCAGTATGCCCATAGGAATCTCCTTCAAACTTCACCTACCTTTTTTCATCATGTGCAACCAGAGGAAGTTCAGAAACCCAAACACTCTGCAAAAACAGGGAATGAGCAAATACAATCCTCAACTCTCACTGAAAATCCTTGATAATCTGCTTGCTAGTTCCAAAAGACTAGTTCTGCAGTCACAAAGGCATGTTTCCATGGCTGGAAGGGTAGGAGAAGGCAGTGATGGAGAATGAGTTGACCACAGAAGGTGCTCTGGAAGAGAGACGGGGAAATGCCAGGGTGAGGAGAGTGATGAAGTCCCAAAAATGAGTACCTAGTTCTAGGTATTACATAGTGCATAGAAAGATGAAGATTTTCCTCGGGTTTCTATTTCTAAAGAGCATCTGTCTGCTAGGCAGGAGGGGATAATCTCTGTCTTTAGAAGACCTCAACCTGTAGGATCTGGATATACGTTCGTATTGGGAGCACTCGCTATAATGGGGCTGGTCTATGGCCTAGAGTGAAAAAACTGCTTTTTTTTAAATTGAACACCAGTATGTTGCACTTGTACGGAGAGCGCCTCCACACAGGGAAAACAGTTCAAGGACGGGGGAAAAGTGCACATGACATCCATCACATACGATGTTAAGCATGACAGGTAGGGCTGTTGCATCCAGTCACTCTTCATAGAAGTTCACACTACTGAAGAGAAAACACCTCCTTGCTATTCTGAACAAAAGCTTATTAAAGGAAGGTAGAAGGGTTTTCCACAGTGAAACTAAGTAATTTTGAAGCTGTCAGGTGGACTTCTTTCATACGTATTTTCTGTCCTTATGTCATTTTCCTCTAACAGCTGAAGCACAAGCAGTGCAGCGCTGAGACTGAATCCAGCATGGTCCACAATCCCAGTGAAGAATGGCATTGCCTGAATTTATCCTAGATTCCCAGGGCATGAGCTTCTGCAACAAGCAACAACCTGCATTTTGGCAAGAATGCACCCTGACAATAGCACGGAGATGGTCGTCAGCATCTCTATGGTAGTTGCTGTAGTATAAGATTAAGTCAAAGTCTGACTTCACAGACTGCATCACTTTAGCTTTCAAATAGCTTACCTAGATTATCCCAGTCTGTTCCTGCTATCTTCATTACTTACTACTGTGCAATAAGTATTACGTAATGTCTACGACTTGTAAACATTTGATCATAAATTCAAAATACCTGTAAAATTCACAGTTAAAAATTAGCCGCAGATAGGTTGAAACACAGATGTTTCTTGCTGGAATTAGTCCAGAAAGCCAGATTTCACACCATGACTTTCCAGCAAAACAGTTACAGACTCCTGAATGACAGGAGTATGGCTGGGACCAGTCACTCCTACCATGGCCCCCGTGTGTACTCAGGGAAATCTTATGACTCCTTGACTACAGAATCTGAAACTTTGCCATTGGTTATACTATACACTTATGTATCCCAGTCCTACTTATTTCCATCCCCTCCCTGTCTCCTTGCTTACAACCTTCCCCACATCTCCCTTCTTTTGTGCACTCAGTTGGGGATGCACTATAACTACCCTGCTGCACCTAGTGGCTTTAACAACTCTTCTCCCACTGCTATACAACCAATGCTTTGTGCCTTCATGTTCCTCCTGCTGCAGGATCTTCTGCCTCCATTGCCCTGCTCCCCATCAAAGCTCCAGATCCAACACAGGTAACTACCATGGTGTCCTTCATTGAGTACGTCACAAATTAGGAATAAATAAGTTTATGAAGAATATTTAAAATCATTCCATTGGTTATATACTGCAGTGCTTTTAAGGTGCCTTGGAGGTGCTTTCAAAGTCCATCCTGTAGTATCTATTAGTGCAAGACCATGGAAGGTGTTTTCCTTATACCACAGATACCAGGCAACAGTGTATTCAAGTTATATTAACTGCAAATGGACCGAACAGCAATTTCCAAACTTCATGTATCTCACTACATACCTTGTGCCCAAAAAGTCTAGAAAATGGACATGTAAGCTCAGTTAACACTGTACTATATCTCTTCCACTTATGCCAGAATAAATGGCTAAACTTTCTTAGTCACTCAAAACAGCAGGCGACTAACAGAAAATACCTTGCTTTGCTACCCTTAGACCTCCTAAGCAATCATTTTCTCTGCTCCCTGAGCCCATGGATTGGTGAGAAATCCTCCAATATTATAACTGAGTTATAGCTGCAGAGATGTCAGTGCTGTTACTAACTTACCTGCCCAGAACAACTAGCGCCTGCTTCCCTACTTGGCTAAATAGTCTTGCCCTCATCCTACCTCAACATTTCCTGCACATAAAGATAAAGCTGGTGTCTATGCTTGCCAGCCCACTGCTGTGACAGAAACCAATAAGCAAAACATCAAACCAGCAACTCAAAACAGTTGGCTGCTCACTGTGAAGACCTTTGGAATGCAAAGATCATTCATTGCAACAGGACTTCCAGGCGTGTGAACATAGGTTGGAAAGGGCTTACTACCTTCAGTCTCCTGAGGCTGACAAGATTATGAGGATGACATTTTAAGGAGGGAACTGTTTATTTGTGATAGAAACTGGAGGAAAAACAAACCCTTGGTTACTTTTTGAACTATGAGCAGGATTTAACAAAGTAGCTTTCAGAGACATTTCCCTTATCAAAATGTCTTGCAAAATCTGAGGGTG
Source organism: Sula dactylatra (assembly GCA_013389905.1). Taxonomy (NCBI): domain Eukaryota; kingdom Metazoa; phylum Chordata; class Aves; order Suliformes; family Sulidae; genus Sula; species Sula dactylatra. The sequence continues at coordinate 40,385 of WEKW01003383.1, read as the reverse complement.
AGGAAATGGTTGGAGAACTCACAACTTTTCAGAACTGCAGCTAAACATGTGAATATGCAGCCCAGGAACTGGCAGAGAGCTGTCTTTCGGTGAGTGGGGAGTTGACAGAAACCTTGCAATGACCCAGGAGTCAGTGGGAAAGGACAGGGAGATTAATGTGATTCTGCACAGACAAGCAACCCTTACGGAAAACATGCTACACTAAAGCTTCCCTCCCACTCTCTCCTTTCCTTGGCACCATCCTGCAGCCTCAAGTGGCTCTGTCTCTGGATCCCCAGGCCTCCAAAAAGTCATCAGACTGGAAAAGCAAGATCCTTGAGGACCCAAAACTCAGCTCCTTCTCACAAGGCACTGACCATAGCAGTGCCCACCTCAGATCCCTCCAACCCAAATAAGACTTTATTGCTGCAACGATATAGCTTCCAGATCTTCAGATTCCTGAAGGGTCATCAGGCAGAAAACCCACAGCCACAAACAGCTGTAGCCTGTAATGTTCGGAGCTGTGGGAGCTGTCTGCATTGCACTGTCACTGATAAGTTCGAATCACAGTATTTGCCCCATTTTCCTTTTTTCTTTATTTTTTTTTAATTTATAGTGCTTACAGTGTGTTTTCACCATTTTCCCATGTTTGTACCTTTGCACTTTCAGTTTTCTATAAAGCCAATTGTTTTTACTCATTGTTGCAATTTTAGTTTGCATTTAGTAATAATAGTTTGAAGCTATCAAAAAACATAATTTTTTTCAGACTCTTACTTGCAGGAGTTGGAAAGTTTGTGGTGCACTCCAGGAGACAAGGGTTGTTTAATGTCCTTCAAAAACAATCTAACTTGCACTCAAGAAAACCACTCAACAAAATGAGCTAGTGGGTGGAAAATGGTTCAAAGCCATGCTAATTATCCAAATCAGAATGCTTACATAGTCCAGGCATCTTTCCTGCCTTGACTAAGTGTATGTTCCAGTGCCATCCTGACACTATCCAGATAATTATTGAGGTAATAGTTGCTTATTGTTGTGGTCATTGTTATTATTATTGTTGCTGTTGTTAGTCAGTAAATATTTATCAAGGAAGGCAGAGTATGTAGTAATCAAGGAGAAGGTAAGACTATTTGGCAGTGGCTGTATCAGCAGACTAACCAAGGCCTGGACACAGACCCACTACTGCCACTCAATCATTCACAGAGTTAAATTTGCTCTCTGGTACTGCATTTGGCACCAAACACCCTCCTAGATAATGCCTGGGCACAATTCAGGTAGCACAGGCTAGGGAGCACCCCCTCTCTGTTTTGGAGGGGTGACAAAGCCCTGCAGTATGAATGTGAGTCATGCCATGCCAGATGGCCTCAGGGACAAATAGCGGTCCTTGGCCCGTTTAATTTCCTAGTATAGATGTTGTTCCTCTCTGTAGTGGACTTGAGACCTCATTTCATTAAAAATAGAAGAATGAGCTGCTGCAGCCCTAGCACTGTGCATCAGATCATTACCAATCCTTCTGGAAGTGCCTGATTAATCCTTTGTTATCCTGAATTTCTGCCAGCACCCTGTCACTGCCTCTCATCCTAATCCTGCGGCACAACCCCTTCCCATCAGGTAACACTCAGTTTGACTGCCCAGAATGGCACCGTGCAGGGTGAGGTGTCTTCAGGAGTGTGCTGTGAGAGTATTCAGTCTAGACTGGAAAGGCCTGTAAGTAGCATGTAATGAATGTATGGACAGACTATTTCCCATCAGGTACAAAAAATATACAGAGAAAGATTGGGCTAAAAGGCTTTTGTTTTTTGATGTTCTGGACTCAGAATTTACAGAGTGAAGCAACGTGACATTTACATAGGAAGTCACTACTATGTATTTTTTAATTGCAAAATAAAAACCTTCTTTCTCTTAAGATACCTCTCCCATCTGGGATGAGTCCCAGTTGATATTTAGGACCAATATTGAAGCTGATTCCAGTTATTCCAAGCTGTATGCACCTCCTTTTTCTATTTGCATTACACCTTTCAGCCTACTCCAATGTACTAAAGTGTTTTCCTGAAGGGCCCTTCCTGAAATTAGTTTGCAAACTCATTTTCTTTCTTGCTGGAATTGTCTCAAAATATAGGAGGCACAGAAGGTCGCACTATTAAGATGCAGTCTAGGCTACAGAGAATACTGATCTTGTTGCCAAAGATTCTTCCATCTCTTCTCCCGAGTAGGGCTAGGCTTTTACCATCCTCCCCCTACTGTTGCCATTTCCACTTGTTTCACTTATGTCTAGGTGCCAAACTTGCTTTTTCTCCTGATTTCAGATTCCCAGCAAGTCATTGCCACAGTTTAACATATACATAAGTCAATTTGCACAAAAGAGGGATCCCACTCTCCCTCCACACCCCAAACATGCTGCTTCACCTATTCTTAACTGCAGTTGTCAGTTCTTCTCCCATATCCAAAAGCCTATGAATGCTACTAGTGTTCAGTGAACAAGTCACCTACGTTTTTTAGCATGGGACAAGAAATGAGTTTTCATGATTTTAAAAAATAATTGCTTTATTCAGCTAAGATCTCCTAATATTAGTTCATTTCAAGCTAATACCTGCCATCAAAAATCACAATGCTGCTTGTGACAGTTCAGAAAAATCATAAAGAAGTCAGAATAGTGCTAGTTTCTAGCAAACATCTGATTTTCTCTTTATAAGCAGAAGCTTGCACTTGTCTGAAGGAACCTAGGTTTTTCATGCTACATTTATGTCTTCTGTCCTACCAAAAGACTACCTCATCTACTGGAACAAAGGCTACACGCTGAGAGGAACACATCTATCTTCATGATGTATGTTTGGCCCAGAGCCTGAAGCCACAGCTCTATAGCTGGAGATGGTTCAGTAGGTTTGGTAGAATGGTTGTTAAAATTGACTGCCAAGTCCTGAGCCAGCTGCTAAAAGCTGACTCCAGCAAGCACTGCTCCTGGTGATTCGTGTCCTCTCTTATCATCTTCAGAGCTTGCTCCTCCTTCTACTGCCACCCACTTGTTTGTGCTTGGGTTTGGAGTCCCTGGTTGCACCCTACGGCCCCATCTGCACTTGCAGTGCTCTCATCACCTCTAAGTCTTTCGTAACTTTGGCCTCATGGCCTTTGTGACCCCTTTGGCCTGCCACTGAGTTTGAAGAAGGAAGCAGCCAGACCAGTTCCTTCACTGGGAGGTAGCAGGCGCTGGATTCTCTGGAGGGAGGACTTCTGATGCTTTCTATCCCTCAGAGCAAAGGAAAACAGGCTAATTAAAACCAGCGAACTCAGGGAGGTGTTAGCTGCTGCCTCACACATTGGGTTTATAGGCTGAATCTTGTTCTCTTTAGGCTTCCAGATTTTTCTCAGTTACTATTTCTCCTGTCACATACTCACTGTTTCTTCTGTCATACACTCACTGCTTGTGCCTGCCCTTCAGAAAAACTTTTCTACAGTCCTGCACTTCATCAGTACAATAATTATTTCAGGCTTCCCTGTTAGACATAGCGAGCTAGTGTGAGGCACAGAGAAGTGAAAGGAAGTCTTCTTCTTGATTTCAATAAGCTTTGAATGAGGTATTTTTCCTTGATGAATCCTGTTTTTTCCTCTTCTTCTTTCACTCACTTTGGTATTCAATATGCGTGTGAGTGTGTGTGACAGTGTGTTTGTGATCTCCATCTCCTAGACTTTTAGTGCTGAGAAGGATACAAATTTGGGAGATAAACTCTAAAGACATCATCGATGAAGCATTGAAGCCAATTCCATGTTTTAATCCTGCATAAATTATCCTGGAACACAGCCCACATTTATGATGTGTGAGAGAATAGAAAAATAATGGGATTACTCAGAAGTTTCAGATGATTATAAACATATGGTGCAGGACGGTATAAGAACAAAACATACTGAGGGAAATATCATCAGTAAATGAAAGGTTAATAATGGAAAAAGTAAGTTTGGAACCTCATATGTGGCCTATTATCAAACACTACTGACATGAAAGAATTCCTGCAGAACTGTTAAAAGTGGACAGCTAGTAGTTTAATGATTGTAACAAGAAAACTTTAAGGCACTGGAAAGGAAACTATATGATTATAAAAGAACTCATCACATATTTAAGCCTCCTATGAAAAATGTTACTTTTGTGCCTGAGGTTCCGGACTGGGACTCAGATCTTGATTTATTTCCCAGTTCTGCTGCAGATTTCCTCTGTGACCTTGGGCCAGTTACTTCGGGAGAAACATGTTAAAGCTCCTAAATGACTTATGAATCCAAGTCCCTTTTCCAAAAGGGGCATAGCAGCAGATTCACAAAGGGACAAGCATGTGGGAAAGCTGACCGTAGCCAGGGCTACCCCCAAAGTGACAGTGTGCAGCCCCATCACTTTCCATTTCTGAGCACCAGCACGCCACCGTGCCCCAGGGTAGATCGCTGTCTTCTGAATGCCCATGGAAAATAAGCAGGAGATGGCATGGGAAGGATCAGCTGCTGTCTGACCTCCTGTGGGTACTGGGGAGCAGGCAGTCTCGGGAGCTGCTCCCTGTCATGGTTTCCAGCTTCTGCCCAATTTTCGTTGGTGGCTCATCTCTGGGAAAGGCACAGGTGTGATGCCTGGATCAGTGCGGGCAGAAAATGACAGGAGTGACATGGTCAGTAGGCTTACCCTGAGCAACACGGGCTCCTGGCTATTGGCATCCTGCTTGGGTCAAAAAAGAAAGAACCAGGAACAACCATCTCTCTCAAGGGCAAGTGGCTTTGGTGTGGGAAACCTTCTGCCTGGTTCACTGCCCACCCAGAGCCCTCAACTTCAGAGCTCAAACCTACTTCCCAAAAGTTCAAGGAAAGTGGGGAGAAAGAAGGGCAGGGGCATGCTGCCCTCTCTTGTCCCCGGTCTGTGAAGCTGAACTGTAGCAATAATGCAGAGCTCCCCTTTTCTTGCTTAGACTCTTGGGCTTCAGTATCAGTGTTAGGAATGAAATAAAAGTTTATTTGTTTGCCAGTGCAGGAATTAGCTTCCTAAGGAAACTTACATAGCAACCAAGCAAGCATGTAAACTTGAAGCACCTAAGTGCTGTTGCCTCCAGATTTCAGACAGCTTTGAAAAATGGTCCCTTTTTGCTGTTCCCAGCTTGTGAAGTACAAATAGCAAAATATTCTTTGTCTCCCTCATCCTATATTAGTCCATGCTGTACATAGTCTCACAACTTGCACACAAAATAGGAATGCGAGAAGTAATAAACCTGCAATGTAGGTGGGGGAGCCAAGGATGGATATTTGCTCTAGCTTTCCATATGTTATAGCAATGATAAAAGGATCTTACAGGCATTTCTTTCTCTGCCTTAATATGTAGTATGGTCATAACTCAGAAACTGCTTTGGACAGGATTCACAAACTGCTGTGTCTGTGTAAAGTCAGTTGAAAGTAAATAACATACTTTCTGCTTCGGTCTCTTGGATATCTCCATTTGCCATGGTTTGTTTCATTCTGCATGGAAGTATATGAAGCTTAAGGTATGTGGTAGATCACAAAGGTGAAGTATATTAGGTTTCTGAGAATCAAAAATGTCGTAGCAGAGAATCTCCCTTAAAAGCATATATTTTGTTGTCAGTAGTTTTGGCATAAGCAAAAGATCCATACAAAACACATGAAAAAAATGTAGTCAAAAATGGTAAAGGTGGATGCTTACCATTCAAAATGGAATATTTTAGCAATTGATGTTTGCTGACTGGAGTGGAGAAGTACAAAGCAATTCAGAAACATCAAGGCAAATATTCTCACTTTCACCAAAACATTTTCAACCGATGAGTCTCCACCTACATCTACATTCTCAGCAAAGCCAGGGAAGGCTGATTTCACTGCTCGCGGAGCTTGATGCACTAAAGGAAAACTGTTATGAGTATTGACTGCTGCAAATTTACATTTCATCGAAGTCTTTTGACTCTTCTGGGTGAGAGCAGGAACAATTTCACATATCCAGGTGTCTAAAGTCTTGGTTAATAGGTTAGATCCCACATTCAAAAAACAAAAAGAAAGTTTCTGTCACTGTGACCTTCTGTATCTGCTTTTATAATCAATGTGATCAAAGCAGTCATTCTGTCATGGGACAGGATTCCCTTCTGGAATATTTCCACAGGACTGGAGACAGCTGTTACAAAAACATATTTTAAAAAGCTGCAGGAAATCTGTCTGTAACTGATGCTTTTCCCAAGTTTTTAGTCTTGAAAGAATCTTTCTGTTTCCTGTAAGTACATGTCTCTTTTCATTTGATATATCTGCTGGTAGAGGGGAATCCTTTCAGTGTCAGTTTTTCACTGATACTTGTCTGAAATCACTTTGGTCAAAATCATCTTTTTCTAAATCTGTTGGCTACTGCATTTGTCTGTGACAAACTACCATTGAGTCATAAGCTTCTAGATCAAGGGGGTCATTATGACCATCCCATCTGACCTTGGGCATAAGACAGCACAATTTCAGTGATTCTTGTAGAAAGCCTGTTGCTTCTGGTTGATGTGTTTGTCCTTCAGAGAGACAGATTTCCTGGGGATTAGACTGCCCCTACTAGGACTGCAGTAGACTGTAGTCTACTAGGACTACAAAGGCGGGGGAAACAGCTGAGTAGTTGTGGTAACTCCTTCTGAATGTCCTGGCTGTGTCCCATCTGGGCCCTACATGCTTATTTCTGGAAGCACTACTAGTCCCAGTTAATTTTCCATTTCTTCTTTCTTAAAAATTTACTGTCTGTAAATTACCCAGCAGCACCATAGGAAGTGCAAGGATAGTGAAAACACTGGGTTTGTATCAGGGTTCTACAGTGCAGCCAAGAACTGGTGTCATCTAAGCATCGGACTGTGGCAAGATGCACTAATGTGGTTCCAGGGAATTGAGACATAGTGAAATCACACAGACTGTGAAGAAGCACAAGTTCCCTGCCTGTGGACTGGCCATCTCTTTTCACAGCTCAGTGAAACTCCATCTCTTTCTTCTGTCGTTGGCAGTACATTGCTGTTCCCTCACTCCTGCAGTTGGGAGCTAAATGATGATCCTTCAAGACAGATCTCTGCAGAGTTTTGCTCCATGCTTCACTGAAGCATAAAATGCAGTGTACGCTGACTCCATTGCTGTGGTTTTCTTTCCAGGCACATAGCTGCATACCCTTCCCAATGCAAAGTCCCATGTCTGTGGGAACTCTGAAGAGGGTTTTCCAGTCTAAAGAGTTTTGTGCCCAAAACTTGCGTACCAGAATCTGTTTGCAGCGAACAGGATTCAGAGTTATTTGCCCCATGAACCATTTCACAGGCTGTTGAGCGCTCCCAGCAGTATGTCATAAGCTTTCTGTTTTGACATCCTCAGCCCTCTCCTTGCATGTCCTCCACTATCTTCAAACTTTGCATTTCTGTCTATTTTTATTTTTTCCCTGTGACAATACACCGAAGAAAGACCATTGTTGCCATTTTTTTCCTTTATACTTAATCATTCTAAATTCAAAATCTGAGGTGATAAATATCAAAAATATGTTTTTAATTTGACCTGATGGATAACAGTGTCTGAGGACCTTTCAGCACTCCCTAGTAAGAAGTTCTTGCTACAATCTTATTTTCTGTTTATGGGAGATATAAATCACATGTATTTTAGTCTCTATTTCTAAATCTCAATTTATTTGATTCAGGAGGACTGAGGAGTTTTCCTGTCTCTCAAATTTAAATAATTAAGTCTGTTCATAGATTAATTTATTCCATAGTCTGTGAACTCCCCTAATAAGGTCATATATTGTAGGTTCTTCTTCAAAAAGAATAGTTTTAAATGGCTGAACTGTGATTAACCTGCAGGTCTACATGATTGACAGAAATATTCATCTTATTCTATTTTCAAATGAGGGTTCGGATCCTGTTGGAAAGATATACTTTGTTTAAGAACAAGATGTTGGCCTTAATTCAGATATAACCAAGTTATATAACAGTATTTATCAGGTCAAATCTCCTGATGCCTTCTCAGGTTAAAATAAAATTAATCAGTTCATAAGTATTTCACTTTGTTGTTATTGTTGTTGTCCAGTTCTGTAACTGTGAAAGAGGTGATATAGATTTCAGTGGATGTGAGTAGAAGCTGATTAGGTAAAACAGAGTCCCAGATTTTAAGTGCATTACAGTCTCTCTAGAAAATAGGTCATCTGAAAATCTGTCAGAGCTAATTGTTCCTGAAAGCGGAATGGTTATTACTTACTGCCACAGAGTCCTCTGATCTTCCTGAGATTCTACATGAATCTGTTTATTAATGTTTTCTTTAAAAAGGGAGCCTTTCTGCCCCCTTTTTTTTTTATGTGCTCTGTACTTAAAGAGTAGAGTAGTAAATACTACAAAACAAATGAGATTATCTATGACTAATATTTTAAACCAGAGCCCTGGAATTCCTTGTGCATGATTTGAGCTGTTGCACAACACGCTGACCGCAGGCTTTGTATCTCTGTTCTTCTCAGAGACCTATCGAATCTATTTCTGAGACCTACCTATTCTGTAAAGGTTAGTGTATGTGGGAAAGGTATTAACAGCTTTTCATTGCAATTCCACCTAATAATTCTTTCTCAACACTGAGTGTGGAACCAGAGAGCATTAGTAAATGGATGAGTGAAATAGATGGATAAGAGTGAAAACTTACATACATTATAGAGAAAGACATTAACAGATAGAAAACAAAATATACCTTGTGTTTTCCCAAATTTTCACAGTTCCCTTGAGAGTCTCAACATCTATCTTCTTCAAAGCTTCCCTTTAGAGCAAACAGCTCCCTAGTTGTATTTACCTTATTTTGTGTACAGGACAGGCAATGAAGCTCACACAGTGTGAATTTTAGGAACCCGCCAATCCAGTCCTCCTAAATAAAGTGATTAAGTTACCAATTTCATCAGTGGAGACAGGTTTCCTCTAAAGTCAAAGGAGTGAGACTCTGTATTCATAAGAGTAAGATAAAGTGTCTTAACTGCATTTGGACAGCAGAAGTGAATGGCAAAAACCAACTGACTGCAGCTGATCAGAAAGCTGAAGATACACTGATTTGTACTGAGGCACCCTATTGCTAACTGGAGATGACCCAAGCTTTACACGTTTGGAGATGATGTATCAAATACAGGGAAGTCCACAGAAACTTGTATTATACCTCTCTAAAGGGGTCTTGAAAAATCTCTTAGGAACTTAGCTCTCTCTGTTGTATCTAAGTCTGTCACAAAGACTTCTGTGCTCACCACTGGGCCTGTACATAAAAGGAAAAGATCACTATATAGGTTTGTTCGAAACATTTTTCTCTGCCTGATTCATGCATCCAGTTAAGTCTGGGGCATCATCTTGAGAAGACCTTTTTTTGTAAGTAATGTCCTGAGAAATATCAATGGTGTGCCGATTCGTTCATTCTGGAGGTACTGAAATACAACAAGTTTGTGCTTTATGTATTCAACAGAAAAGGTTAATTCCTGTCCTCTGCTGTACACAACAGCTCCAGTGAGAAGTTTTTGGATAAAAGTTCTCTGAAATCAGAGAAAGCATAAATGTCCCATACATGTGAACAAGCGTTTTGCAAATGGGAACAGCATTCAACAGGGGCTATATAGCTCACCTGGACAGCAAAGACTACGTGACGGACTGTAACCAGTCCCTAGTTCTCTTCAAGTCTTTGTAATGTGTGCCCCTTTGTTCCTACTTTTTTCTTAGCTAACATATATTTTGAATTTTGTACGATGGGGATTCTGACTGCTAAATGGGCTTTAAGCAATCTTCATTGGCAAAGCATACAAATTAAAATACGGTGGATGAGTGATTAATCTTGTGGGCTTTACATGCCCCCTGGTGGAAAACTTCCTCAGTGTAGCTATAAGGATTTCATGCAAAAACATCTCTTGTAAACAGATGTGTGGTTCATGAAACATATCTGAGCTGCATTCTCATTTAAGGCACTGCACTATTATCGGTGTATAGCCCATGAATAAGAACACACAAGATCCCAAGTTACAAATGAGCACCTGGACTCATTTAAGTGCTGCTAGTATGATGTACATTGCTTGTATGGTATAAATTGCTGGCCTAAAATTTCTTGCAGGCAAATGATGCCAAGCTCTTAATATATATAAAATGAACTCTAGTAACTTAAGCAAAATAATCACAATTTTCCCCACAGTCTTTCCAGGATTTCAATCTGGAGGGTTTCGAAGGATACACAATACCTTGTTACAAACCGTATAATGTTTTAAAAAGTATCCAACTGACAACCTTGGCTAACATCATATCTTCTATCTAGATTACTTCAATATGTCATGTCCATATCACACCACTCTGTCCATGGTCACAATGCCAAGGATTTCTGTCTTGTCCAACCTTTCCATCTGGAAGTAATGAGCTTAATATTCTGGCTCTACCCCCATAAAAGCTATGTCACAAAAAAGTAGCAGTCTTAGGAACTGTTGTATACCCTGAAGACAAATTTGAGATCCACATAGCCTCTCGAAGTTCTACTCAGATTCATTTAAAGACAAATTTTCCACTCTACTCCCATAAGACCTACAGCATACCATAAGACTGTAAGAGTGATTTGACAACCATTTATGCTTAAATCCTGTCCTAGACACGTCAAAGGACTGTGCTTAACAGATAATGAAGGGCTAGGATGTTCCTCTGGGGCAAAACACATTGTGTTATAAGATTTGCTCTTAAGATGGTTATTCTTTTCATTGCAATTCCTATGAAAGCCTAAAACAAAGGAAACAGAAGTTCTTTGTTTTCAAATATTTTCTCATCTTGTATAACGTGTACAAAACCTCTCTAGGAGCTCATTATATGTATGGAGAATATAATGGTACAGGTATCACCCACCGGCTTGAGCTTTAGCTCTGGCTCCACATTCATCAGCACAGCCTGGCGGTGGCTGAGAGCATCAGCAGTGCTCCCTCTGCTGCCGTGTGTGGGGAATCAAGACCTGTCCTGGGGAAGGTCCGCTTTAAGTCTCTTTTCTCCCCATTTTCTTCCTTTTCTCACAGGGTGAGAAGGGTGGGACATCAGTCTGAGCAGAAATTTTGTAACTGATGTCTTAAGAACTATCAAGAACTACCATAATAGTGACTGTGAGCTGTTTGAATTTTCTTAGAAGCCATTATTTGTGTCATTTTCTAGTAATATCAGCAGTTTGCAAAACCTGCACTCCTGAGCCAAAATGTGACAGCATTCCTCAGACTCCTCACCTGGGCTGCATAAGTTTACAGAGGGAAAGTTAATTACCTCACCTACCTTATACACCTATTTTAGGATGGGATGAATCTTCCATTGGAAGTGCCTCTCTCCCCACATTAACTATAGACAAAGATACTCCTGGAATCATATTTAAATAGCTAAAATAAGGTGATATCAGTCCCATTTTTTGATGCCAGGATTAAAAACAGAACTTCTTGAGTCAGCTTTTATGTCTGTCATATTCTTACATCATTACAAGAACTTGTTTTCTAATTGCTTGACTATTTTATCGTATCTAAATTGAACTCTTTAGCATTTATTTGAAACTTCATTCAGTGCCCCTCAAAACAGACCAGTTTTAAGAATATTCTCTTACTCTTCGTTAGTAAAATGTGCAGGTACAGGTGAATTAATCGTATGTTCTTAGAATCACTACTGTGGTTTTGCTGGCCAGAAAAAAAGATGAAGAATTGAAAAATGCAGCTGTTCTGAAAACAAAATGCTTTGCATATCAGATTTGCTGAAATTAAATTTTGGCAGATAGGAATATTCTGACGTTGCCAAAATGTTCTCTTTTATAATTTTGGAACCTGGCATCTAATATTTCCTTTCAAAATATTTTTTCATGTTTAATGCTCTTATGACGTGTTTCATTTTGTGTTCTCAATACAATTAAAAAGTCAACCATAATCACGTTTCTCTCAGAGACATTTCAGTTGATAGGAGACATTTTTCTTAAAACTTTCTCTTCCAGATAATTTCAAAATATTAGGAAGTTGTGCCTAACTGGCCTAAGACCAAATCTGAAAATCCTCTGCAAATATATTTTCTACATAGATATGATTTATTGTTGATATTCCACCAAGAGTGTGTCAGTCATAAACCTCTTAAAAAGCTGAAAGGAAAAGAGATTCACTGTTCCTCAGAGAAGACTTCACACTTACTGGGCCAGGACTTAAAATATGTTTCCACAACTGCAAGAATACCTTGTACCAAACACTTTTCTTTGAGTGAAGCTGAGGAGAAATCGGTGGTATTTTTTATGTCACCTTGCAAAATTTAAAGTGGTTAGAGGAGATAAAATGAAATATTATCATCTCTGAAAATACAGCTGTGTTAGTTTAAAACATTAAAATGACTCACTGTTTAAAGTTCATGGTTGCTCTCATTTGCCTCTCTGAAGGGCATGCTCAAGAAACCAGAAAGGAAGTATTTCTACATAGCTATAGATTCAGAAGCATCAGGTTTGATACGTTTATTTATTAGCATCAGCCTGTATAACAGCGTCTTCAAATACGAATTTGCTATAAGGAGCCAGATCCCTCAGCCTATTAAGTTCATTTTCTGTTGCTTGATAGCTCACTTCATAGCAGTGGAAAATGATGTATACCATCTGGAGGTTCCTCCTGAATATTTCCTCTGAGAAGATGGGCTCTCTGGTTGTTGTAAAGCCAGCAGAGATGTCTTCACTATCTATGACACCTCTGGTGCGCTGCCTGGCATGAGGGAAAGGGGTGTATTTACAGGGAAGATAGAGAATGAGGAGAGAAAAACATTTTTGCTGCTTGACTTTCCCAGAGCCTATGAGTTCAATTCACTGGCAATATTTTAAAGCATTTCTCAGCAGTGGTTTGTTCAAATGCTGGTGGTGCTGTAGAGCCGACCACATTTTTCAGCCACTGTCTCCCCTGCTTTCCTCACTAGCAGGCTAGAACTCAGCCCAGAACTGCTCTCTAGCACTTAGACATCTCTGCTTTTTGCTGCTCTCCAGGTCAACTCTTAGGCTCTCCTTCTGGTTGTTGGTGGACACAGATGGTTGACTCTGTGCTGAGATGTCACCCTGCTTATAGCTGGACTATGCAGGGAGGCAGGTACCTCCCTGTGAGGTCCTCTGGCAGGCTGAGCTTAGTGAAGGAGAGTCCTATTGCTATAGCAGCTCCCAGTGTACATGCAGCTCCCTGCCTTTGACAGCTATTTAAGGTTTCCTTTACTCGAACCACTCCAAAATCCACCATATTTGCAGAACCCAAGACCTTTAACAACCAAGCAATCCTTCCCTCCACCTGCAACACACATACTCACATGTAAATTAACAATGTTTAAAAAAAGGTAAATTTCAGCTTTTATTCTATGTCATAATGATCTGGTCATGCACTGAAAATCCATCATAGAAGCAAAGAGTAAAACCACGGTCTCTTTTCAAAAGGGTTTATAGTGCTTGTATAAAGAAATAAATATGGGATAGACCCAGGTGGGAAGAATAAGGAAATAATGAGGCATCCTCAGTTTTTGTGAAATGCATTAACATCACCTCTAAAATCTGAGCTAAACTATCCTGCTTCGTTTGGCCTTCCTACCTGTATGTCTGTCTTTGCTGGAGTTTAGTTTTGACAATGTTTACGCTCAGCGTTTTTATAATAGAGAGTGAATTAAATGACCCTGAGCACAAAGGTGTCTAGGATTAAAGTGATTTATTGTAATGATTGCAACTATTCTGAAGGTGGCTTGAGCGTTAGGATGATTGTTACAGCAAAGTGCTTGAAAAGCAAGCAACTACCTCTGATTGTTCCTCTGATATCCAATTATTTGTCCATAGGTCATATAAATTCATGTTGCTAAGCAGGTTACTTTTATGTACTACTGTTGAAATCTAAATACAACTGCTTTTCAAGTTTCATCTAATTTTTCAAGACTGTCTTTCAGAGGAAATGGAACCTAATGTGATTTAACTGTTGGGGGAGGTAGAGGGGGGTTAAATTCAGTCAATTTATGTTCATTATAAACAAATCCAAATTCCTAGCTAGTATGGTATGACTAACATATGTCACATACTACAGCATGTCTGGTGTACCCTTTAACATTTTAACAGTCCATCAGACATTAATGTGACTTAAACATCAAAAACAGGTTCATTTTGCCATTAATATCCTGAAACAAGAACATCTAATATACACATCCTGAGATTTAATCTGTAAACATAACCAAAAATGTCTGGATGAAGGGGGCTTGTTTATATTTCAGTAGTGCTACTTCCATGAAGCATGTGTCTGCTATCTTTAGTACGCAACTCTAGCATCCTACCATTGAGAAAGCCCTAATGTCTTTGATACTGTTAGGGAGACTTATAAGTCTTCTGCTGACATACCAGTCCCTTTGTAGATCCCCTAAAGTTAAAGCTACTGATAAACACAACTTGTCTTATAAAGAGGGGAAGAATTTTAAAACCACTTCAAACATGCTCAAGATTTCCGTATTCATTTTTCCATGGTGTGAAAGCAGGTTCTGAAGTGAGCTGGAATTAAGAGGACATGCTTCTCTTTATCAAAGTAATGACTTGTTTAATAAACAAGAAGGGAAAAGGAAAATTGTGAAGATGCATGCAGAGTGACAAAAAAAGAATATCTGAGGAAAACTTAATAAAATGCAAATGAACTTTCAGACCAGTCAAATCCCTTTGTTTAGTTTTCTGTCATTATTCAAATACTTGATTCTTGCATTGATGAATGCTCAATGAGGTACATTTCTTAGGAATTAGTGTAGGACAAAACATATGTGCACTAATAGTCTCCAAACACACTGTATCTATCAACTCTGTTAGGAGTGAGTGAATCCACTACAGTCAGGAAGATAATGAGGAAAAAAGAGAGGAAAAAAAAGAATAGTTATACTCTTTGATATCTGCAAGATTGTTTAATCCAGCTCTTACGTAGATAAAACCACAATGTAATTGCTATGGAGTGAACTGCATTAGCAACTATGGCCTTGGAAAACCAGCCAGATACATTCAAGGTCTGAAGTACAGATGAATATTTCAGTGAAGGCATGTCTTAAATCAATCATTGCACTGGTGGAATTTGTCAACAGCATGATTTTTTGAAGAAAAATGCAGATTCATCTGAACTTTTTACACCAGTGCATGTGTTTCCATTAAATTTTTGTCAGGACAGTTTTGCAAGCTGAGGCTGGAATTTCTCATCAAAACCAGGCAGAGAGAATCCCTTCTCAAAATAGCTAATGGCATGGGAAACTCCTTTGGCATGGAAGAACAAGAGCAAGGACTTCAGTATGGTCTCCTGAGCAATCTTATTTCAGTATGTGAAACAGGGCCAGAGCAAACCTGAGCAAGGGCAGATGATTGTCAGTACAGTTAAATTGTTAGTATGGTCCTTGGCAATAGTTTGGTCTGGGCTAACTACCTCTCTCCCAAAAATGTCCCAGCACAGCTGAGGGGATAGTTTCAGCCAGTATAGATGCAGTCAGCATGTTTTGAGGGGTAAAAGCAATTAACTGTGTCAACACAAGCCGTGCAAGCTGGCCTCAGGGCAGACAGCAGTCCCTGGGCAATTTCATTTACTAGTACAGCTGCAATACAGTAGTCCCTGTGAGCACATGGGGGAGTTATAAGATACTAGGGGAAAAGACTTTTTCACATGCATTTTTGCTGCAAATTTTTCTGGAATGGTCTCAGCATTGTCCCAGTGCAGACTGAAAATGATTTCTGAAACCATGACTTTTTTTCAAAATAAAATTCTTGTTTTCTGGCCAACTTTAGTACCAATTTAACAATATTGACATAGAAACTAACAAAATTTATATTAGTGAAACCCCTAGTGTGGGTACAGTTATGCAGATCCTGTAGTGCCTCAACATTAAGGGTTCACTCAAATTTCTCACTCAGATTCTATGTCAGGATTTTTTCATGTCCTTCTCTTTCAACAAATGTAGCATGACAAAAACCCCACACAGGAACTGAGAGGGAAAGACATGGATGAACAAAGGCAGCATGTCTAAACACCTGTGTATTCTGAACACACACAGCATTCAAGACATAGATACATATATGTTGCTCTGATGAGGTTCTAGTGGTAGATAAAACTTATGGCATAAGGAACACACTGATAATTTATTTTAGGGGATATTGCTTTACTCATCTATGCCACGAAAGCTGTGCACACAGCTTTGAAACATACACATTAATCTTTCTATGTGTAGGTGTCTGAGTTTGTCAACTGAGGCACCAGTCTTCCAGCTTCAGGTAGATGTCAAAAATCACAGATCTACTTCTGTCCAAGTCCTGTAAGAACAGTTTAGAAAATGGCCATGCATCCACGTCTGCACTTAGAACTCCTTGAAGTTAGATGGGATTTCTCTCATCATGTCATGTTTCCAAACCAGAACAATTGCCTTTCTAGTAAAGATCTGTGGATGCACTCTTTGAGGTTTTCAGTCTCCTTTGTGTAGGAAGATTTTTTTTTCAAAGATAGATTCTAAAACATGAGAAATACAGTGATGGGATGTAAAGGGGAGTGGTCTGAAGAAGAAACAACAAGTTAGAAGGATGTAGGTGTATACTTAGCTGAGATAACATGATGTTCTTATCTAAGAGCAATGCTAAAACCTGAAGTGAGCCACTGAGTACAACTGAGAGAGTTTTTGTCATTAGCAATGTTTGTCTTCATACAAGCATAGACTATTAGACCTTCTGCATCAGTGCATCCCGTCTTTTGCATCATCACTGAGTTTTGCCTTAAAATTAATTAGTTTCTTGCAGCCTGACTTATCTAAGTGCCCATAAGATATTCTTATGTTTACTGACTTCATTTGCAGAGCTCTGTAACTATTGCACATTTTGTGTGGGATAGATGGCCTTTGCTTCAATTTTCAGTTTCTGGAGACATGTTGCTCTGCTTCATCTTCCATTAAAAAGCAGTGACTGTCCTCCCCATTGTACGAGAGGAAATAAAAAATGTGAATAATTAAGCAAACAGCATTCATTATTTGCTTGCTGTCTCACACTTCTAAAGCTAATTGCATGATGTTTGAGAAGTTGACTCATGTTCATTGAACACTTGGAATTAAAAATGCACGCAGTTACAGATACTTCCAACAGGCTAGTGTCTCTTTCGCTTTTATTAAGATCAATAAAAATTAGTCACCGTGACTTTGTGTTAATGATTAATTTCTAAACAAATGTCCATGCAGAAATCAGGTTCTCCACAGGGATTAGTTATTGTGAACCATCTTTCTTTCCTTTCATTTTAAATTACTTACGTTCTGCCTTACAGCCAAAATGAAACCTAGTTTCTCTCCTTTGACCACATCTCTGTGTGGATAGTACGAAGCACTAAGAGCTTTCCATTGCTGTGGTATATGCTGTTAATTGCTAACATATTCTGCCACATCATTTTTCACAGTATTGGAACTTTTTAACTACACCACAACTCAACAAATATTAACAGGACCAGACATGTCTTGGAAGATGGTACTGCTAGTATTTCCTTCCTCCTTTGGTTCCCACTGAGCAGATGTAAATCAATTTGGGACTGCATTTCAGTTCTGAAACCTGTTTTAGTTTTGCTCAAACCTAATTGGAGGTCATGTGGAGTTTTCTTTCTTTCTCAAAAACAACAAAAAAGGCAGTCTTTGAGCTTTAATTACCAAGAAGCTCTCCCCCGCAGAATCCACTTAGGCAGATACATTGTAGGAAATCCATGAAAAAACACAGCCTACATTTTTACTGAGAAACTAGACAAAATTGTAACTGGCAAATACTTAGCCTCTCAAGACCTGACCACATGTCCTGCTCTTGTTCCCTTTGGCAGTTTCTCTTTCAAGCTCTCTTCAGGACCTGGGCTGTCTTGGGTGATGCATTCTGCACTGAGCCTTCATAATAGGGCATGATCTTCAGTAGGGCCCTTGAGTACTCCTAAGATTCAAACAAATGATTAATAAAGAGCAGATCCTAGACTGTAAATTGCATTTCATTCACACCATTCAGATCTTGCTCCCACAAAAGGAGCTTGTCTACATTCATTTGGTGCAAAATGAGGGATGGACTCAGGTTTCATGAGTCTAAACCCAGAGTTTTCTTCCTCCAATGGGAAATCTAAGTTTTCTTTTGAACAGAAATTTAGATTAAATAAAAAATACATTGCTTCTTTCACAGCCTTCTTGGCTCAGAGCCAGGGACTCCTCTCTGTAATTCTGGTTTATTCTGCTTATTCTTTGCAGGTGGTTTCTGAACATTTATGTTGCCCTGGGCAAGTGACTGAATATAAGTCTATTTTCCCAAGTGCAAAATGAGAATAATACTGCTTATGACATCTTCTGACCAGCAGTATTGGGCTGCCTAACATCTGAACCAGTGCATAGCATTTATATAATACAAAGTAAATAAATATTTTGCTACTTGGTGTGACTTGAAATAGGATTTTCATTCTATTTCTTATTTAATTGAGAACATAAAAAAGCATGTAAAAATACATTTCTTGTTATTAGTTGAAGTAATTTCTTAACCAGAGACAAAAGACTGGGGCAAAACCAACCAACCAACCAACCAAAAATCCAATACAGTCTCTGCTGCCTCAGGAAAACAGACGTTTCAATCCATTTCCTAATTTCCCTCTAAAAAAGCTGTTACAGAACATCAGTGCTTTGGAACAATAAGGGAAAGGCAACTAACGTGAAGAGAGACAGAGACTCATATTCATTTTTTTCATGTAGAAATGTGTTATTTAACAGTTCAATAATTCGTCATCCCTTGAAAAACATACATAACGACTTTATAGTGATCCAAACTCACTTTTCCTCAGTCTGTGTGTAGAACGAGCTTCATTCTCTTGTGTCTATTCAGGGCCTTGGAAGATGGCTTTTGTTCAAGCAGAGCAGTACACATTGCCAGTGCCCTAATTTTATCACTGCTAATACAGAAGTGGGGGATATTAACATCTGTATAACACTGTATTGGGTTGTGTTTCTGCAGTATTAGGGTAAGTAGCCAGTATCAAAGTATTTGGATGTAGGGACTTTTCTGGGGGCTGTGGGTTTTTAGACACTTGTAAATAAATCAAAAAAAAAAGCTTTTTTGAGGCTGGTGTCAGCTTACAATATAATGTTTTCAAGCATTGGGCAATCTCACCCAAAAGGAGAACTTAAATCCTTTCAACAACATTGCTAAGCTGAATAATACAAAACCTTTCTGTCATGTGTTTCCAAAAGCTAAGTCTTGCTTGCTGTGCAACTTTAGGCAGCAATGAAGATTTTTTCCTGTTTGTTTTGTAAACTTGGCTTTTAAAAAAAGAGCTGGCCAGAAAACAAGAATGTTATTTCAGGAAAAAATTTCAAGGTTTTCATATTCATTTTTATTCTGATGCAGAAAGAAACCAAAGCATGCAATTTTTTTTTTCCCAAATGACAGCAGGTCACCAGAATAATTGATAGCACTGCAGTTCAAGTGTTTAGCTTGAATTAAAGAAAAGCTTCATTTTAATTCCTGTCCTGAACTGAGCAACTGGCTTTTGCAGTATAGATCTCATAAACCTCATACTGGATTTGAACACACAATTCACCCTTGACATGGAAGGGTCTGCCAATGAAAATTACTTGGAAATAATAAGCATCTTCTTGTGAAGTTCCAGGTTTGACAAATCACTATTCATAAGAAAAAGAAAAAAAACATCAGCTCCATTCCTTGCTTTGCAAGATTATACATTCAGAAGAATGCATAATAATACTATTTTTTTAAAAGAAATTACACTCAGGTAGAATTTAGAAACTCAGGGTAAAGCTTCAGCTTCTTTTCATATTGTACTCATTTGCAATACACAATGACAAAATGTTACCATAGCAAATTTCACCAGCACTTTTGAGTGTATGAAGTAGATAGACAGATATAACCCTTGTGCTTACCATCTCCATAGGACTAAATTTAACCTTTTAAAAGCTAAAATACTACCTCAGACAGTCAGCTGCAATAAATTCCTTTAACTCCATCTTAATTTTCAGGGTTGGCAATATCATACTTATGGATATGTTTACACAGAAATAATCTCAGCACAGCCTTACACATGAAATTTTTTGGTGCAGAAAATGAGCAAACATGGTCTGAGGCAGAAGTGGAACATGCAGGAGACAAAATGCATGAATAAACTTGGGCACCGCTGCGTTGCCAGGAAGACTCAGAGGAGTGGCTGGCCATAAGCTGCCTCACAAAGGGCTGAGTAGGCACTAGGTGCACAGCAGGTTGGCAGATACAGATTCATTCTTCCACAGCAATGTAGCCCAGCAGAAAAGACTCAAGTCCTTTTGTTTGAGAGTAGCATTGCTACATGAGTGCAGGAACACAGACAGCTTTACTGCTAATGATCCCAGTGCAAAAGCGAAGAAACGTAAAATGGGTTTATTTGGTATCACTCCAAAGAAAAGACAGAAATACCAGCGTTTGCCAAGTGGGAAGGATGAAGTCAGCAGAGAGAGTATTTTGTTTCTAACTTTAGAAGATACTGCAAACAATGGAAAGAGAGAAGGGGGTTGGCATTTCTTTTAAAAAGAAAACTCTTTAGCATGCAGTTTACGGTATTGTAACATTTGCATTTAACATAGGCCAGCTTTATTTTATTTATTTTTACATATTTGCTCAATTTCAGATGGGGTAATTGAGCCCTTAAAAATATATCCTCTAGGTTCATGATATACATCAGAGCTGTATAAATCTCCTAGGAGACTTAAACAAAGAGAACCTAAAAAAGATGTTCCTTATTTTGCTGTAGTTCTGCCCATGATTAATGGAAGACTCTGATGATGACTGCAACTCAGTATATTACTTGGCACTGTCACTGTGTTTTCCTTTCTTCTCAGCTGGGTCAAGTCATAGTGACTATAAAAAGTAGAAGCACAAGGTTTTTCTTGACAGTTCAGTAATATAAAAGAGGGCCTACTGCTGTACAGGGTGTTGTTTTGTACATAACTGTGGGTGTTTGTGAGGACATGATAGAGATTAGAACAAGATAAATAGCAAAGAGAGAAAGGATTCAGCTGAACTTTTGCAAAAGCAACTCTGCTCCATTTCCATGGCAGCAACCATCTCTATGAATGGCTCTTTGTATCAGTTCATTTGCAAAAGAGGTCTCTATTTTGCTTTTCAGGTGTATGATCACCCAGTTTCTATTTAGGATGCAGAATTCAGCATGCCTACTGTACACAGGAAGTCAAGAATGCTGAATACAGTTTAGGCAGCATAGCTGCTGTGGTGTTTCAATCATGACAAGTTTTGCAGATTTTCTACTGTCCTGAGTTGTCAGAGCCTGGCTTCTATCTTGGCATCTTCCAATGCCCAGGTGAGACCCCTGGTCAGCTCAGCTGAGAATTAATGAGTATTTTACCTCAGAAGCTGGGGAGGAAAGGCCATATATAAAAAGCTATATACATAATTTCAGCAAGTAATATTTTTATTCTAACTTATACCAGCTAATTCTCTTGAGGGAATTTTTTCAGAAAACTTTTTTAATACCCTGCACTTTTGTGCTTTTTGGTGCTTTAGCTTTGCTGCAGGACACGTGCATCAAATGACAATCGAGGACTAGAGTGTGGACTAAGTCAGGTCTTCAGACCCCATATAACTTCTGGAAAAAAAGAATTAAACCATGAAGAAAACAACTTTTACAGATTTCTCCTCACCTTTGAAAATTTACATAAGAAAAACTGATTGTGGCTAATGGGTGGCTCGGGCTATGGTAATGATGTAGAGGATCTTTTCCCTTGATGAACAAAATCTGCCGCTGTGTCCTTTCAGTACTGCCCATGTACCTGGGAATTTTCAGGAAGTCCTAAATCACTCAAGTCTGTTCTTTACCTGGACCACAAAGCTCTTACACATGCTTACATTTTGTGGAGACAGAAGAAAGCTAGAAGTCAGTGCATTTAATACTGTTTTATTGCATGGCAATTTAGCTAAATCTTGAAGGCTTCTTGGATATATAGCACCTTACTGTCACTTCATTCCTTCAGGGACACCTAGGGTACACTTACCCTTGCAAGGTGAAAAGTGTGCTCTGACCTGGATAGAAATGGGCATGTCTGGGACCCCCAGGGCTGTTAAACTCTTGTAGCCTTCAAAGCAAGGTTACACCCACAATGGGTATTATGAATGATCCCTGGTTTGTCCAAACCCTCAAGCTGTGCCCAGGAATTATTTGGGATGGTTCTGGTTGGCCTGTACCTAAACTGTGTTTAAACTGTGCTGTTGACTATCCTAAGGATTAAGCAACATTAATGATAAAGATCCAATACCCTGCCCATCACCTCACACTGTTTATTTTATAGACACAGCCTTTGAATCTTACCGAGGCCCTCTTATACATTTTCCCCCCTCAAATAAAGAGGAAAAAAACCCCAAATTGTACGTGTTCTATTTGACAGTTGTACACTGGATTATGTGAAAAGAGAGATGTGCCAGACATCAGTTAATCAAAAAGTCGCTGTCACATTTGCTCTAAAACTGAACTCATTAGGAAGTTTCATATGGCAAGTACCACCATGGAGACAGAGCTTCCTTCTCACACCCAGTTCCTTCACATTAAAAAGGTAGAGGTTTAAACATTTCCCTTTGCCGTAGCCACTTTGAGTATAGGTAATCCACTTATCATTGTCATTACAAGAAGATTTACTTCACAAATATCTGCTCATTCCATATGTAAACACAAATTGCTAAAGTAAGTGAACATGCCTTGTAACGGAGACTACAAAGTTCAGCAAGGCAACGGAGCAGGAGGTCAACTGTGAGCCATTGTCAGCTTCTTGTGCGTTCAAAATTTATGTTCATGCTTGAGTGCTTTATGAAACAAGTGCCATTTTTTATTTCATTGCAAATGACATTTTTGTTAAAATGCCTATTTGTCTCTCTCTTTCTCTCTCTGTGTATACAGTGTTTCATCTGGCCCAATTCTGTTGCCTGTTGCTTTGGCTGAACTGCCTTAATCCACATTTATCCTACTAGATAATAAAGAACTAGCGAGTGAGCAAGGTGTCATTTCATGGAGAATATCACAGATTCCCTATCTCTTCTAAATACAGAGATGCTTAGTTCAGTTTCGGAAGCATCAGCTTTTGTAATTGTGAGAAAGGCTATAGTCACCCTTTTAGATTTTATGTTAAATGATTCCTCTACAGCTTTTCTCATGACAAACCAATAGCTTGGAAAAAAAGTCTCTTTTTTTTAAACAGAACATGATAAACAAATGGCTGTTTTTAAATTTAGACAGCCTTGGGGTAGATGTGAGAATAAGCTGTGAATTAAGCATCCCTTGACAGATGGAAGTTTGTAAAGTGAGAAAAACCAGACTGACCTTTAGTGCGGTGCTGACAAGTGAAGGATTACACCATCTTTGGTATTAGGAGCCACATGTTATGTGTACCTCATCAGAGGGGCATATGTACACAGGAAACCCACTGTTCCCTGCCATTTATTAATAGAAATACTTGCCGCAGTCAAAATATTTGGTACGTTTAACGCTTTGAAGGATTAAGGAGCCATTCCCATTAATACTGAACACAGGAAATTACTAACTCTCAGGCAACACCAGGTATTGCAGATGCCATTTTTTTTTGCAAACTGGTTGTGTGGTTTTGTCTGGTTTGTGGCTCCAGTTGTACACCTGTGTGTGAGGGCACAGCAGGGATGGGGGCTCCCTGGGGTGGGGACTGGGAGAGGTGGAGGCTCCCCAGGGCAGCAGGGTAGGACCTGGCAGCCCGTCCCATCCCACCCCCATCCAGGAGCAGGGCAGCTGGCAGGCACTGGGGCTGGTGGGAGCTGGAGACCAGCAGTGTTGAGGCATAGTTGGGGCAGGGGCTGATGACCCCAAGGAGAATGAAATGGGGTCCTGGGCTGTGGGCAGGGTGGGGGGAGGCTCTGTTGAGGGAGCCAGGTCACAGGTGATCACTGCTGGTGTAAGTTAAGGAAATACTATTATCCTTCTGGAACAAGGAGGACAACGTTGATTTTTTTTTTGGTGGGGTGTGTTTGTTTGTTTGTTTGTTTTGTCATGAAAGTCCTGTTTCTGGACAACATATGAAATTGTATGGTTTGAACACTGATGTTTAAGAGTGCTGGGAATAAAGGCACTATGGAACCCTCTGTAAACGAATGCGCACACACTCTTGAGAGCATGCGTCTGAAAAATCACACGTGTGGCATGGCCTGTGCCTCCTTTTGACCTGGTGGGTCAGATCCACACAGCCTGCCACAGTTCCCACCTCTGAGAAACAAATCTTCTCTTTGAAGAGGTTCATGTTTCTAAAAGGATTAAAGGTTCCTACTGCAGTCCCGGTAGCTTGCTTTTAAAGGCACAAAAAAACATGTAAAAACTAGCATGGGCAAATCTGAATTTGCTTAAATTTCAAGTAAAGTTTGATTCTTAGACATGAAAAGAATTCTAGAATAGCTCAAATTTTAGGAAAAGATCCCCAATTCTTAATATAGCATTAGAGAGAAATCCTCTGAAAGGTCAGCAGCAATGTTCCCTAAGTCATTAATGAGAGGAAAAGTAATACTTCCAAGATATTCCTTCTCATTTTAGTAATACTTTTTCCCATCAAAAACTTTTCCCCTTCAAATCTCTCCTTCACTTACTCTACTTATTCTTTCACATTTCCAATTTCATTTTACATGCAAAGACCTTTCATGTATCTTTTCATCTAAGTGGACTTGAGTGTTGCAGCCTTAGGCGGCTGACAAGTTAGATTAGCAGAGATGTTTTACTTCCATGGCTACAATAAATTCCATTCTCATTTTAGAAATGTCCTTCTGATCCAGGCATTTTTGCAATGATAGCTATGGGCGTGGTGTTACAGATGTTTATTGGCCCTATGAAGTTGGGGGGGGGCATTCTGTTTTTCAAGGAGAAATTGGAAACAGAAGTATCTAAGAAAGATGCTCCTATTTGTTTCATTCAGCTGACATGAACCCAATAAGGATCTTCCATCCCAGCCTTTTTCCTCATAAGAAAGGTTTTTTGCTCTTGCAGTTCACTCTTTCCACCCTGAACCACTGTGGACATGTTTAGTTCTTTCATGCAGAGCCTTTTCTGTGAGCTTCTGCAGTATTTCAACACCTCTTGTAACGTGAAATATTTTTTTCTGAAAAATGGGTAGTGTTACTGCAGATGTAGTCGTGGTGGTCTTTGGCCTGACATAAAGTGCTTTGGAGTGACTGTGTCACAGCTGTAACTGTCTTATTGCCACCAGAGGCTGCTGAGATATGTGAAAGGGCAGTGTCAGATGTTCTCCGGGAAACCCAAAGACATTCAAAAATACTTGGGAATAAGCAATGCCCAATGTTTCCTCTAGAGCCATCCCATTAAAGTACAGGAAAAATCCATTTGGTTATCTCAGGCAAGATTCAGTTTGAGACACTTAAATTCATCATTTGCATTCAATTCCAGTTAAAGAGCCCTATGGATCATTTCACTTGCATAAATATAAGTGCCAAGTGCCATTCAAGGTGTTTTAGGAAACCCAAGAAATTATTACAGGGCTAGCAGATATGACACAGGGCATACAGGGAACCTACAATCTTCAGTAGCTGCAGCTGGAAGCCAGTGGAAAATGTTAGGGCATCTGAAATGGTATTAGACACCTCTGTGTAGGGAACTGAACCTTTCCCATAAACTCAGGTGTCTACTTGTAGAAAACTGTGAACATGCTTGGTATATAAGCTAGGACTTTAGTCAGTAGTCAACAGAGTCAGAGTCAATAGAGGTAATACATTCAGAGGAGCTAAGAGAAGAAGTTGCGTGACCAGCCACTGAGAACTGGAATAATTTTCCCGCTGTTAGGCATCTAGTTAGGCATCTAGTGCTGTTAAAATGTCTCAGAGCATCTAAGACATTAGCACAAATTAGTACACAAATTAGTACACAGACACACTACCTTTCTAGCATAGTGTCTGGAGGCCAGAAAGATGTGCTAGGGCACCTAAAAGGACCCTGTATGTCTACATTTAGACAACTGAATCACACCCTTCATATCTGCTTCAGGATGAAATGAATAGCTCTCTAGCCTCCATTGATGGTGTTGACTAGATGTCCCTGAACATGCCTACCCTGAGGTGTCTCAGCCTACGGGCTGAATTTTGCTCACCTCGTTTCTTCTTCAGCCAGCCTTGGATTTGTCTCTGAAGTTAATTCATTGCAATGTGGTTTTAGGAACTAAGATAAAAACCCATAAAAGAACACAAAATTTGAGTTTCCTTGGTGACTGGAGTAATGTGGCCTAAAAAATTAGGGCTCTGTTTTCCTGTGCTTCTGCTCAGCATGACTTTGGTGAATGAAGGCTGCCAAGGGGCTGTCAAGCAGAGCTCCCTACTATTTGGTTTTGTATTGGGGCTTGTGTGTTCCTCTGGTTTCCTCCTGCTATTTTCAATTCTCGCAGGCCTGCATGTCAGATGAGCACAGCCAGCAGTGTTCTCTCCCTCCCTGTGACATTGTCCCTGTGCCAGGGCCAAGCGAGGTAGGAGCAGGGGGTGGCAGCGCAGGAACCAAGGAACCATCTGTGCTGCCTTTGTGCACATTGAGGGCTCCCACACTGTGAGGAGCTCTCAGCTGGACACATCTGGCTGAAGTCCAGCTCCTTTGAATGGTTCCAGTAACTCACAGGAGTTAGAACACACTGGGGAATCTGGCCCAAGCTGCTCAGGGTTTGTGGTTTAATGGGCTAAATTGGGCTAGGGAGTGAATGCTTGCTCTAGCTGATTGCCTTATTCAAAACCATGATTTTCAACAGAAATGCAGCTTCAATTCACTTTTTTTTTTCCTCTATTTACATGGAAGTCCATCCCATACAAACCATAAAGACTTGTTGGCAAGCTAGCCTACACATATACCTTAGCCTAAGAGGACACTGCAATCAGAAAAAAATATTTGAAACAACCTATAAAACCCTTTATACCTTAAACAGTATTAGAGGTTCCCCAGAATGTTGAGTTCTGTTCTGAACAAGGACCACGAAGATCTGGTACGTGAGCAACACTTTCCTCTTCAATCTCTAAGTCCCCTCTTCTCCATCTGTCATTTTGCCCTGATGGGGTCTCGTTCATTCTCATTGCTTGTGCTCTGCAGGAAAGAACACACCTGTCTTGAGCAGCACTGGAAATCAGGAGGTTTTAGGACTTTGTGTCTTTTGGTCCTGGAATTACTAAACCAGTTTCCGTTATTTTCTCCTACTGTCTCCAGTTTCCTCCAAATACACTGCTTGGAAGAAAACAAGAGCAGTGATCATTGACAGGTGGGAAGGTAAAGCAAGGTGAGATAAATTTGCTATAACTGTTTAATTATCACTAGGTTGAAGGGCAGATGTCTCAGCAGAAAATGTGGGAAAGATTTCTTTCATCAATTCCAAATAAACTGGAGACTTTTGTTTCCTTCCTTGTGTCTGTTACACTCATTGTGGATGTAGGCATCTGGCAATGATCCTCTAGCAAAAGGATGGGAGAAAATGAGTGAGATGTACAATTTAAACACATATATACATCCAGAAATATTCATTCACTGCTCTCTGAAGGATAAGTACAATATGAGGGAGATAAAGGATGCTGTTGATGGTAAAGACTGTTTAAGACTTTATTGTGAATGAAACATGGAAACTATTTTCGATGAAGGACATAGTTATGTTCACTAAAGGCCATGGGGAAAAAATTAGCTCTGGTTCTCGGTGTAGGTAGGTAAGGTTACCAAATTTCTCTCCAGGATTTCCTGCCCAGAAATAATGCCCATGTGCTGCCCAGACAGTGTGTGGATATGCAGAAAATCTAATGTATTGGGAATGTATTGGGTTTAGTACACATGCACCAAGGGGTGCACGCATCTGAATGTCTTGCATGTGATCTGGGGTTGAATTCCACCAGCATAGGAGATTTGTCTGGCAGGCAGATTCTGGCAAATCTCAGAAGCCTGAAATATCTCTCAGATGAATTTTCTAAGCAGAAAAAAATTAGGTGCCTCAAGGGAAATCCAGGTACACAGTAACCTGTGGACTCATATGAGCTCCAAGAACAAAACTGTGCCAGCATTGATGGTGTGTAAAGGCAGTACATGAGAACTTGCAGGGGTAAGTGAGCACAGCCAGTCCACAGTCTAAAGGAAAAACAAGGCCTGAGTCTGCATTTGAGAACAACTTGACTTCCTGAAACATTCAGAGGTCTCCCATTCAAAAACCTACATCTTTGCCCACGGGAGACAAATTGCACCCTCAGGTGGGGTGGCTGCCAGCTGTAGTCATGACCACTCTGAGAATCAGCCTGCTTGAAGTTCTGCAAACACCTGTCCCTAAAATCAGCTGTTATTGTGGCCTACACTTTTCTAACAGATACAGAGTTCAGCTTTGTGCCTGTGGATGCTGTTTTAGGTCCAGAGAGCAGAACCAATATTGATCATTTTAAAAGGGAAGGGAGTTCCATGCAGAATTAATGTATAAAAGATGTACATACATGATTGTATAACTCCATCCTGCCTTGCGTTCTGATTGCTAAGCATTCAGTATTCTTTACAGGAAATTAATAACTTTACAAAGCAGCTGCTCCATCCACCAGCTTTAAAAAATAATATTGCTGTTGTAAACCATGGATTACTCTTTCTGATAGGTGTAATCCCCTTAAAATTGGCCATTCTGTAGTTTAACAAATTCATCTTTCCTTCAATGTGTTTTGAGCTAAGAACCAAATGGTTAAATGTCCATAACCCACCTATAATTTTGGACAAAGTATTAAGAAATGTTGAAAAAATAAAGATACCTGCAAGTAGTTTTCCCTAGTTGAAACAATCTGGTTTGGATATTTGAGAGTTAAAGGCATATCCCAGTATATTCTGTCGTTCACATTAACTGTGTAAGGAATCACACATTAACAACCGCAGAAAAAACTCCCCATTTATATTTTAAAGCCTTATCACCAATGGGAATATTAGTTTTCCCATGTTCCAGTGTTTCACAGAGGCAAATTAGTCATTTAGTAGAGCTAAGTGAGAATTGTTCAGTAAAATGTTTTGTGTTGGAAAATGCTTGTTTGCCAAAACAGAATCTTTCCATGGGGATAG
Source organism: Sula dactylatra (assembly GCA_013389905.1). Lineage (NCBI taxonomy): Eukaryota > Metazoa > Chordata > Aves > Suliformes > Sulidae > Sula > Sula dactylatra. The sequence goes on along the minus strand of WEKW01003383.1, from coordinate 11,347 downwards.
TGAGAGGAACTGAGGTTAGAAATTCTGCTGAAACCCTCCTTGACTCTGAGAATCATCTGCTCTGTGATTGCAGCACTCACCTGAGAAGCCTGAGCACAATGTGTCTCCACTCACAGGGACATTGAGGGCAGGACCTCAAAGCTGGTTGTTGTGTGGATCAATAAAGAATCATCACTGCTCGGCTACCCCGAGCAGAGTTCATGTGCCTTCTCCTTTCTACGTAACAGTTCTGTGAAAAACATAATCTCAGACGGTTTTAGATTTATCACACAGTGAAAGGAGAGTATTTATTTACTGATTTTTCAAAACAAAATTGCCTTATGTCAGGGTGACCCTATCTAGCTATAACAGCACTCATTGATCTTTGGGTAAGAATTGGCCTTTGAGATTGCTCTTGGCCCTAAACTTTTTGAAGAGTGAACTAATATATGGGTAAGAAAGTACACTATCAGATTTCTTGGGATCTGGTTTCAGAGAGTTGCTCAGGTCTCCCATATTCTTTCATAATATTACTACTAAGGGAAATTCTCTGCTAGTACAACTGATGTGAGTTGATAGTTTATTGCTCTTTGCAGGTGTCGTATTCTTGGTGGGAAATGGTAGGCAGTAGCGTGGTACCCGGGCTCAAAAGCGCATTTGTAAACTCAAATATGATGCTTATTTGTGCCACATTTTATTATACATAAGGCTAATATCTGTCCTTATTTAAGTAAATCTTTTATACATTTTTCAAAGTGTAGAGCCTTGAAACAAAGGGCATCAACCAAGCCAGTGTAAGTATTTAGAAAGGTTAGTCAGCGTTCCACTGTTATCAAATCTCTTTTCTTGAAAAGCTGTGTAAACAAATGCTAGTTTGGAAACTTTCAGCAAATATCTAACATTTGTATTTATTCACATTTATTTTTATTTGACAGCCTCTCCTAGATTATTGTTGTGTCTGACTCTTAAATGTTCAAACTTGCTTGTCAGGAACTCTTCAGTTTGGAAAATTACTGCTCTATGGCCTTTTAGACCCCTTAAATCCCTTACCTAAGTGCTCCTGAAGGCCATGACAAATAAGGCACAACCTTGGCTTTTGAGGGTATTTGTGCAGTACAGCCATGATGCCAGAATGGAGAAAAAACCTGGTGGCTTTTCTGAACTGCCTTTAAAAGAATCACTCCAGGAAGAGCCCTGCAGAACTCTCTCACTGTAGGTTTGGTGTGACAGTCAATGATTTATGGTGAAAATGATGACAGGACAATTTTTCCAAACAGTTCAGCAATGGTCTCACTTTATTCCCAGGGAATGTTATTATTGGCTGCACTGCTAAGTGTGTTCAATACTGGGACTGATTCCTGGCCCCCAGTCCAAGTGGTGAAGGGTGGTTTGTGTCTATGTTGCTCAGAGTTAGCTCAGATTGTCTGCGTCAACGCTATGTAGTACATGGTCCTGGACCTCTGCTGGGCCCCATGTGATTCCCCTGTGACATCAAATCATAACAATCTTTTTGTGTATGGTTCTTAGTTCAGTTCACAGTATCAGGAATAGTGAGGACTGTGTTATAGCCTGACAGAACCGTGTTTTCTTTGCATGAAATGGAAAGTCTGAACTGTGTGAACTGAACTATGGGGCGAGGGCATGTCTGAAGATGCAAAGCCTGGTAGAACATGTTAGAGGACTCTGCAAGATGGACAGAGCCAAAGCTAATGTAACTTCCTCTGCATGACCTTTTGGGAGTGGTTCCTTAAGCTAACCGTCCCGACAAATGTATGAGGTTTTGTTTCCCCAGGACATTTTATTCACTTCGGAGGAGAACCTGTGAGCAAATTAACAACACAACATGGGTCTGCAGGAGACCAGCATCAAGGAGTAAACCAGGGAACTAAAGTAAATGATAATTTAGACATACCCAGTGACTTCAGTGAGAGTTAGGCTGGGGCAATGCTGAGTAAATCTGAACATCCTGCATTATATTTTTCTCAAGTTTTATATTTAAACTTTATGTAAAGGCCAGTCTTTAGTCATGTCACTGAGAACTTTGGTGAGGTGAAGGACTGTGGGGCAGGGCCTTAAGAAAACAACCTTCTGAAAATGAATTAATGACAACATTTAAGATTAGTCAGAAAACACCACTTTTCTATCCAGCTGATTTCAGAAACATGCTATGGATAATCTAGTTAAAAATACAGAGACATTTAAACACTCCTGATGGAAGCACAGGACATTTCCTGAAGATTAATGACTGTTTGGGAGGAGCTGTGGCCTGAAATTCAGCTGAGAGCCATTAGCCTCAGCTAGCCATCAATCCTCCAGAAAGGTTTGGTGCCAGAGTCATTATTACAATTAGGAATTTAAAACGTATGGGTGTAGTGTATTTTCCGTGCATGATGAGGATGCCATTTTGACAGGACTGTTCTGGAGAATTACAGCCTTCTGCATTTGGCTAACTGGATGGCTTGGGGTCTCTCAGGGGTATTCTAATAATTTAAAATAATTTTAAACCTCAATTATGCTGCACCCTGGAAGATCAGCTGCGAACATCACACCCAGTCGTGCAAACACGTCAAGCAAATAACACCTCGTAAAGAGAATGGCCACTTTGTCTCTGTCTCATCAGTTGGGCGGTGCTGGATTTTGATGCTTTCATTCAGGTAGTTGTTAGCTTCAGCCTAATTAAAAAGCCAGGATACAGCTGCTAATAATTGACTGAAGGAAAGTTGCCTGCAGAAAATCAGATTTGGAGTTCTATGCTGGTAATGATTAAGGGATTATTACTACACACAACAAAATCAGTGGTAGATGCTGTTTCAATGGAAGCAAGAAAGAGTACTTGGTCCTCTTCATTAATGTAGTACACAAAGTAGAATGGATGATATGTTTTCATAGGTCAGCAGAAACTTTTCCATAATGGCTTTTGAACTATTTTAACCATACTGACAAAGCTTTATCTAGCTATTTTTTTAGTTACGACTTCCCCAATCTTGCACTGTAATCAAATTAACTTCTCATTTTACTGATAGCCAGCAAAACCTGACTCCTCTAATCTCTGCATTGAATCACTGGAGCTGCATACAAAAGTAGAAGCACTTAATGCTGTAGAAATGTAATGGTCACATTAGCCATGAGGAAGTTTATAATCTGTTGGTTTTCCATCAGGATAAATGATCTTATTGGACTTGATCCTTTCCAGAATAATTAAGGCAAGTTTTTCATTCATTGTTCTTCAATGCATAGCTTCATGTTTGGCTATATTGAATATTTTCATTAAATATTTTGTTTAAATTGGCCCAGCTTCCTAACTGGTCCAGAACATTCTGTCATTAATTATTACTCTGCCAATCTGTGTGTCATCTGCTAATTTTATCAGTAGTAGAACTAGACAGAAATGTTCCAGTTCAGCAATGTTTTGTCAAAAAATGCCGGTTCATGAATCTAAGCTATTTATGTCTAAACATCCTGGGTTCAATGAACTTCTCCCAACAGGTTTTCCCTGAGACCAAAGACCCTGAAAATGGCTAGATTTTGTAGACAACTTAAATCACTATCCCAGAAAACTGAGTAGTAAACACTTTTTTTTTAAAGTTTGTTTACTTCGGAGATTTGAGATCACTTTGGGACTGATTCAAAGCCCATTAAAGTCAGTGGGAATCTATGTATTGACTTAATTTGCCATTGGAAAGGTCTTTTTTGTGTAATGCTTAGTTTTATTTTTTTTCTTTGTAGACATCTAGTTTTTTCCTAGCTGAAAAATTCCTTACAAACAAAAGTAGATCATCAACAAAATCCCACAGCTGCATTTGAAAATTATCTGCTTAATTGTGCAATATTATAGAAGCCTATCAACTTCTTTGGCTTATTCCTAAGAAACAAAGCCTTTCTTCTTTTCCTTCCTTTTTGTAACCTTCCCTTCTCACCCAAGCACACAAGTAGTGGTGAAGGAATATGAAAGAAGGGATGGGGAATGGGGTGTAAATGAGAGCAAGGAACTAAGCAAAGGTTTCCAGCTCTGTGAAGCCTTCCTTCTACAGCTCATCTTGGAAAGCATCAAATTCAGAATGAGTGGACGAGAAGGAAAAGGCACTGAACAGGTTAGACTTGTTTTATCAATGCAGATTACGAAGAGTAAAATATTACACCATCTAAAGTGGAGAAGTGTAATATTCTCAATCCAGATGATGGTATTTCTGACAAATCAGGTTGTCATTGGTGAGAAGCAGGAGAGTTAGAAGGGTGTAGTCTAGTTGCTTAGAAGTTTAAATGTGGCTTCTAGTGCAGCTCATTTTCCTGTTTTAAGTTTTTCACAACCTCATAATACTTTGTATAATTTTATTCTGATGTTTTTAATATTTCATCTCAAGTATTCACATTTGATTGTTCGTTCATACTTCCTTCTTGCCAGTGAGGATGTGTTCAGCAATGGGTATAGCACTGTTAGGACTTTTATAACAATGTATGATTCCTATAGCAGAAGTATCCATGTGTGTGACAAGTAGCAGGAGAATTCTATGCTCAGATGAAATGTAAGATTCATTTTCTCCAAATGAGAAACTGCAAGGGAAAAGTGTCAAAAGGAACACAGGAAAATTATCTGCCATGATCAGTCATCGTTCCCGAGGGAGGGTTGGGGGAAAGGACAGGGGCGATCGTGTCCTACTGCTAAAAAAGCTTACGCTACTTGTGAAAGATCAACCTGCAGATCACAGTGGTTGCCACTTTTTACTAGCCCTGTTCCGATGAGGGTTTATCCTCTCTAAAATGGTATGTACTACCAACTGGTTTGTAGTTCATAAGTTTCCTCGTACAATGGTGAGTGTAAATCTAGACAGCTATGGTAGCTCTGCATTCTCACTGCAGTCATTTTCCAGTTTGACAGGCTACGAGGGAGCATATAAAGCAGCAAAGGAAATGCAAGACATCTGTAACAAAACCAGTGAACATGCTATTGATTTGTTTCCCTTGCTGGTGTGGTCCTGGCATTAGTCTCTTTCTCCAGAGAAATGAGTTAAAGAAACAAGTCCAGTAGAGAACATGGAATTTTACTTCCATTCATCTTCCTTATTTTGCTAGCACCACATTCTGCAAATCCCATGCTAGTAAAGCTCTTGGATCAGTCCTCAAATTCTTCTGGATCCTTAAGGGAGGAGATGTCAGAGCTGGCCAAGAATCTAAGTGGAAACTGATGACAGAAGCTGACATTAATCAGCTCCACAGTATGTTCTGCCCAGCAGGTTTCTTCCAATAAATCAAAGGGCTTCAGATCCAAAGGGCATTTAACCATTAGAGAGCAAGTGTTCACTGTGGTCTGTAGCAGCTAAATATGATGAATTTAATATTGATTTTCACATATAACCCCATGCACATAGCGTGTTTGTGTGATTTTTACATATAAATACACTGGAACAAATTCTCAGCTGGGGCAAGTCAGCAAAACTTCACTGATTTTACTACTTTACATGAACTGAAGGTTTATTCCACAGTATATGAATAGAATGAAATGGTTCTATGTTTTAATTGTTTTTCTTTCTTTTTTTTTTTTAGCCTTGACAGTGATGGGAAAAAAAACACCATCAAATTTCCAAAATTTCTGCTATTCTTGTGATAAGCTGTTTCCCTATGGTGAGCACAGAGAAGTCGTTAAAGGAGAGAAAGTAGAGTGCTACACATAGGTCAAGACTGCTCGCCAGTGGGAGTATGAATCTACAGTTACTCACAGAGGTAAGTCTGGTTGCCTTGGCTGGGTTGCTTCAGTGAGTAACACTCACCAATGGCAAGAGGGTTTTAGCATTCTGAAAAGTCATTAGGTTTTTATTTGACTTTTAAATTTTGTGTGTGTGTGTTTTTTGTTGTTGGTTTTCTATTTTTTTAATACAGATAAAAATATTTTTATAAATACATTAACAGGGAGGACTAAGGAGAATCTTCACCCTTTATTGGATGCAGGTGGGGAAACACAGTGACAAAGGATGAGGAAAGGGCTGAGGTACTTAACACCTTCTTTGCCTCAGTCTTTAATAGTAAGACCAGTTGTTCTCTGGGTACGCAGCCCCCTGAGCTGGAAAGCAGGGAAGGAGAGCAGAATGAAGCCCCTATGATCCAAGAGGAAATGGTTAGTGACCTACTACAACACTTAGATGCACACAAGTCTATGGGGCTGGATGGGATCCACCCAAGGGTGCTGAGGGAGCTGGCAGAAGTGCTCACCAAGACACTTTCCATCCTTTATTAGCAGTCCTGGCTAACTGGGGAGGTCCCAGTTTATTGGAGGTTAGCAAATGTGATGCCGATCTACAAGAAGGGCAAGAAGGAGGGGAACTACAGCCCGGTCAGCCTGACCTCAGTGACAGAGAAGATTATAGAGTAGGTCATCCTGAGTGCCATCATGCAGCACGTACAGGACAGCCAGGTGTTCGGGCCCAGTCAGCATGGGTTTATAAAACGCAGGTCCTGCTTGACTAACCTGATCTCCTTCTATAACAAGGTGACCTGCCTGGTGGATGAGGGAAAGGCTGTGGATGTTGTTTACCTGGACTTTAGTAAAGCCTTTGGCACTGTTTCCCACTGCATTCTCCTGGAAAAACCCAATGGTCCCATGATCGTATAATTAATGTCAGAGAGAGATGGACAGGATATTCTCTAGAAAGGGATGATAAAAAAATGGATCCATTGATAAGAGGGTTGCTTACCTGGAGAACGAGCCTTACATTGCATCGGTAGGAAACTTACTAGTCTATGAGTGTGGAAGATACACATAAGGTGGTTAACTAGAGATAGATCTCCCATTCATGATTCTGCAGTGAAATGAAGGGGTACACTAGAATTTTTGAAAAACATTGCAGTGGTTTAGAAGACTTGTGCCCTTTGGTTTCATCCAGCCACAGGGCTTAAAAATACCTAGTACGCACTTAAACATAAGACCTGGGCATATGTTATTTGAAAACTTTTCCCCACAAAAATGTAATTCTTCAAAACCTCTCAGACTATCCCAATTTGGGACTACCACTACCAAAGCTAAAAGCAGGGATCAAATATACCTCACTGGATTAAATAACATGCTTCTCTGCAAATGCTGTGCCTACAGCATTAATAGGGCTTTAATGTGTATACCCTACAGACCAGGCACAGAAGCAGATACAAAATGTGGTGATTGGCAAATTACAGAATTAAATTTAACCAGATCATAATGGTATCACTTTACATCCACTTACCAGGATGAATTTAGACAGAAAAATGTGCAGTAACCCTGTCTTAGACCCCCTCTATATTCTCATAGAAAGCTCCTACCACCTTAAGAAGAGCTTGGCAGTCAGGTACATTTAAAACACAAACTACAGTGTGTAAACAGACAGACATCTTTAAAACTGGATATTATTTCACTGCAGTACATAGTGCAAATGCTGATTAAGTTTCCCAAAGTTTATGTGGGAAAGACCCTGAACGGTGGTTATTAACTCCAGTAATGCCATAATAATGGGTTTTAATGTAAGGAAACTGACGTTTCAGGTGATGGCTTTTATGATGAGATATGAGCAGCCACAGCATTCTCCTGGAGAAACTGGCTGCTCATGGCTTTGACGGGTGTACTCTTCACTGGGTAAAAAACTGGCTGGATGGCCTGGCCCAAAAAGTGGTGGCAAATGGATTTAAATCCAGATGGCAGCCAGTCACAAGTGGTGTTCCCAAGGGCTCAGTATTGGGGCCAGTTCTGTTTAATATCTTTATCAATGATCTGGATAAGAGGATTGAGTGCACCCTCAGTAAATTGGGAGATGACACCAAGTTGGGTGGCTGGAGGGTAGGAAGGCTCTATGGAGGGATCTGGACAGGCTGGATGGATGGGCTTAGGTCAGCTGCATGAGATTCAGCAAAGTTCAGTGCTAGGGTCTGTGCATGGGTCACAACAACCCCATGCAACGCTACAGGCTTGGGGAAGAGTGGCTGGAAAACTGCCAAGCGGAAAAGGACCAGGGGGTGCTGGTTGACAACCAGATGAACATGAGCCAGCGTGTGCCCAGCTGGTCAAGAAGGCCAACAGTATCCTGGCTTGTATCAGGAATAGTGTAGCCAGCAGGAGTAGGGCAGTGATGGTGCCCCTGTATTTGGCACTGGTGAGGCCAAACCTTGAATATTGTTTTCAGTTTTGGGACCCTCACTACAAGAAAGACATTGAGTTGCTGGAGAGTGTCCAGAGAAGGGCAATGAAGCTGGTGAAGGGTCTGGAGAACAAGTCTTATGAGGAGCAGCTGAGGGAACTGGGGGTATTTAGCCTGGAGAAGAAGAGACTGAGGGGAGACCTTATCGCTCTCTACAACTACCTGAAAGGAGATTGTAGTGAGGTGGCTGTCAGTCTCTTCTCCCAAGTAACAAGCGATAGGTCAAGAGGAAAAGGCCTCAAGTTGCACCAGGGGACGTTGAGATTGGGTGTTAAGAAAAATTTCTTTACTGAAAGGGTTATCAAGCATTGGAACAGGCTGCCCAGAGAGGTGGTGGAGTCACCATCCCTGGAGGTATTTAGAAGACATGTAGATGTGGTGCTTAAGGTCATGGTTTAGTGGTGGACTTGGCAATGTTAGGTTTACGGTTGGATTTGATGATATTAAGGGTCTTTTAAAAACTAAATAATTCTGTGAAAGCTTCTGTGATATTTCTTCCAGTGTCATTTGCTCTCTGCTTATTCATCTTGCTTGCTAAAATATTCAGTCTACCTGGAGCAGGGAGAGTATGTTATTAAGAACTGGTGAATTAAATTTGGCTTCTGCCCTGCTAAAAATATTTTAGAGATTTTACCTTAGGAATTTACTGGCAGAATATTTTTGTTATTATTAGAAAGCACTCGCTTGCTGATGCTTAAACAGATACAAACATTTCAAAGGACTCTGTTTTCTACTGGGACCACGAACATGGTGAAATCTCAAAAAAAAATTTCACAGGATGAAAAATATAGCTTTCCTACGAAGCTGCTGCTGTGTTGTTAGCGTCAACATGGCAAATATGGCGTAGTTTATCTTCATGTAAATAAAATATTAGAGAGGTAATGAAGACCTACATTATAAGCTTGTGGGACAGGTATATAAGAGAGGTGAAGGGTACAGATACCCACCTACTACAAGATTACTTCTCAGTGTTAAAGGAAAAAATCCCAACTATATGGAAGGCTCATGGGAGGGAAGACACTCGCCAGCCTGTTCTCCGTCACAGAGGCTGTCCAAAATGAAGACTCAAATGCTAGATGAGGACCTAATTTATTTATCCTTTACCCCTTCCTTCCTACAAATCAGTGAAGTGGTCACATAATGTGTTGCAAGTTATGTGAGGAAAGAGCCTGCATTCACCTCTACTAAACAGTAAAAGAAAATTATTCTGCTCCTCCATTTAGGATCAGTCCTTTCTTCAGAGTTGTACTTCTAGCTGCAAGAGTCACTCAGAATGTTCTCAAAACTTTTAACCAAAAGAAAATTAAGTTTTCACCTTAACAATATGTATATCCATGCTTGCGTGTGTGTATATATAAGGTTTGCTTTCCTCAAATAACTGAGAATTTTCGGAGAGGAAAAAATATCTTTTGCTTTATGTTGCTGGTTTTTACTTCTTGTAAAAGTAAGTCTTTTACTTACTTGGTTTTTGATATTTCCAGAAAAAAATTATTTAAAAAAAAAATTTTTTTTTTCCACAAACACATTAATATTTTTGTAGCAGAAAAAAAGAGACATTTCTCACCTGCTCTGGTTTGTCAAGTGTGTAGAATGAGAAGGTTTTACTTTTGTCTCAGGCATTTGAATGGCACTTCAATACAGATAATGTTCCTGCCTATATGAAACAGGCTGGCTGAGATTAATGACTCCTGTTAATTTTACTAGTCTAAAACAGTGCATGCTACTCCCATCATCTACAAAGGTGGCAGCATGCAGGCAGGAAGACTGGGATTCTGACTATGAACGAACCAAGCTGGGATATAGGATAAATAAATCAGGTCCTCATCTAACATTTGAGTCTTCATTTTAGACAGTCTCTGATGGCGAACAGACTTGCTTGTGTCTTCATACCCATGGCCCTTCCATACAGTTGGGATTTTTTCTTTTAAGTTTTTAGAGGAGTCATGGAAGCAAATGACTTGGGACGGCATCTGCAGGTGGTTATACCAGTTACCTCAGAAGTGAAGGGAACTAGCTGTTCTCATAACTGACCTGCAGGTGGAACTGGGAAGAGATACTTGGAAGGAAATGGCTTAAAAATTTGGGTTCAGTTTTTTGCCTTATTCTCTTAACTTAAGCCTGTTCAAACTAAGGGCAAAAAAAAAAGCAAGCTAAGGGGATTGTTGTTAGAGTTTCTGA
>WEKW01003382.1:45511-60537 GCA_013389905.1 Sula dactylatra | reverse complement strand
TTCAGTTCTTTCTCTGGTCATTTCTCAGGTGGAAACACAAGGGTGGCCATTACTTAACAAAACCATAACATAACCTTTTGTTCAGCTTAAAGTTTAAGTTTCAAATGCCCAATAGACCTTATCAAGACCCACAGTGGTCTTTTGCCATTACAAGGCTCAGTTCTCCTGTCTTGGTGTTTTCCCATCTCCAAAGGCTGGCAACTAACTCTTTTTCTTTTCCACGTTTTAGTTGCTCTTCTACTACAACCCCAACTTCAAGAGAGATGATCCCCACCTGCTCAAGAGGTGCAAGCAAAGAGTTGGCTGCAAGAGGAGAGCAACAACTGTATTTTCCCCAGGCCTGGCTTTGAAGGAAAACCGCCCCACACGAAGCCCATATGTGCAGCCTGGGCAGGCAGCTGCTGCTGTCAAGCCTCATGCACCCTCCCTTTTACCACCACAGCGCGGACAGGCCCCACCTGGCCTCCAGCAGGCTGCTTCTGCTGCACCTGCTCCTTCACCAAGCCACGGCATACCTCCCATAAAAAATAGGACACCTTTCACACCAAGGCTGAGGCTTCCCACCTTTCCACCCCTGCAGCCAGGCACAGCAGCTCTGCAGACCACCAGGCTGCCCTGACTCCCTTCTGGCACCCATGGTTTCCCATGGTTGTCCATGCTGGCAGCAGCCTCTGCTCTGCCATGCCAGGGCCACCACACACCCAAATACCAGCTGCCCCTCACTGCCCACTTGTACCTGCAGCCCAAACCCTGCTGTGGCAGGTGCCCAGCTGGGACCCCGCCATCCATTAGACTAGATCAAGTAGACACACTATGTACCCAGACAGTAGAGTGTCACACATCTGGGAATAAACTGTCTCAATAAGAAACCTTTTCCAGTTGTCCTGTCCTGTTTTTACAGCCAAATCCCAGATTGAGTTTATATTTCCCCAGTTAAAGCAGGAGCAAATGGTCCACAAAGAATTACATGATTTCTTGTAACAATCAAGCTCAGATTCTAAGAAATCCTAGATCTTTCACTGAATTTGAGAGCTTTCCAAGATTGCATAAAGTCATATAGAAGCAAACCAAGGTGGGAACATAAGTTCAATTACGGTTCAGAGGTAGAAGCACACTTCCGACCAAAACCTACGCAACAAATTCATTACTGTTAAAAACACTAAGCCAGAGCTGGGGACATCATTTGCCAGGTGTTGAAAACTTCTGTCCTTGTAACATGGTCTCCTGCAGAGGATATCCAGATTGTCCCTTGTAGGAGGAGACCCGTGGGAAGGAGGAGACCCGTGGGATGAAAACCAGATCGACCTTGATGAAGAGGCCCTGCGCCTTGGAAGAAGAGGTAAACAAGTGAAGAGGAATGTAAGAAACGGTGCATGATCGCAAGGCTTTGTCCTATCAACATAACGCTGGTAGCGTGTGCACAATAGCTGCAAGCATAAAACTCTGTAAAGTGTAGCAATAAAGGTCTTTGGTCTTCACCCCTGCCAGAGTCTGTACCTTAATGCTCCACAGTCCCTCACTTCAGTTTTCTCATCCCATGGGCTCCAACATGGGATGGAGAAACCCCAGGGATGAGCAAGAATATCCCCTGGGGTGTGGGGAAGAACTAGCAGAACTTCTATTTATATTTAGTTTCTATCCCAAAAAAATCCAAGAAAGAAATTAAACTTTACTAACATTTAATATATAAATTGACACCAGCGTCCCCACTTGCTCCACATGTCAGAGCAACCTGTGTCACATGCAGTACCAAGGTCTCCTGGAGGAAGAGTGGAAATCCACAACACAGAGGTGTTCACAGGGGTGCCCTCCTTTGTCTGCTCACTTTCAGTGTATTACCACCATGTCTGACCAACAAACCCCTACCATGTAAAAAGGCTCAGAGGAGACGGGCCAGGGAGATGTGCCTGTGAAGTTCAGGGGAGAATGCAGCCTGGGACTGACCACAGGTGTTGCAAAGAAGCTGACCTGATCTCAACAACAAGGGGACCTAAGGGTGGCCTTTGTTTTAGATAAACAGGTATCAACAGCTTTGTGGTGATCAGCTGGTGGTGGAAAGTTTTCTCTCTCAGTTCATTCAAAGAGCGTGAATGTCTCCCTGAGTTAGACAGGCCATCATCAAAGGATTGAGAAAGTGGCTTGGCCCAACATAGAGTATGAAACTGAATAACTAATGAAAGACTTTCATAGAGAGCAACAGGCTTGAGAAGGCTTCAACCCACAAATGCTTTCCTGGCAATTGGGGATGCCCAGTGTTGTGACAGTGAGACAGTTACAGAGACTGGTAATGGGAATCACATTGTCATGGTGATTAAACTGTTTATTGCAATTGCTACATATATTTGCTAAGTGTAACTTACATCTGTATTGTGCTATGTAACATATATTGTATCACTCTGCTAAATTAGAAATCCTATGTAACATCAAGTATCTTCAAATAAGTAAATCTGATATTAAACTTTACATACTCCACGTATGGAATATCTAAAAGAACCTTGTCAGAGAGCAGTGGACTCTGACAAGGAGATTCCTCCTGAACATCAGGAAACACTTTTTCATGGTAAGGGTTACTGGGGCCCGGTCCAGGCTGGCCAAAGAAACTGTGGAGTCTTATGCCTTGGAGATACGCAAAAGCTGTTTGGACACAGTCCTGGGCAACTGGCTGTAGGGGGCCTGGTTTGAGCAGAAGGTTGGACCAGATGATATCTACAGGTCCCTGCCAGTCTCAACCATTCTGTGATTCTGAGATTTTCAGATTTTCAGATTTTCTTGCCTTACAGAGAGGCATTTTGCCTCTCTCCTCTTCAGGCATTTCTAGCAAGTGTCCTTCTTAAGCCAGGAATTCATACACAATGATTTGGGTCATGCTGGTTAGATTCAGATCCTGGGTCTGTTTTGTGATGGTGGAAAATGCTGGATATTAGTAATATGCAATGAAAATGTGAAAAAGATTTTGTTCAAAGGATGCTCAAAACAGATGTGACTTGGGGTTCACTGAAACCTTCCTGAAAGGTTATGGGTCATCCCTGCTATGTGTGTTCCTGTCACCAGCTTCAGCAGCACAGGGTGGGCTGGTGTGTGCTGCCCCATTAGCTTGTAGCCAGGAGGCTGCGTCCGTGCTCTGGTGTGTCCAGCATTAAACATGCTCAGGGTGCTGAACCAGTGTGAACACAGTGGGTAAAAAAATAGAGCTGCTAGACAGGGCCCTTTTGTGTCATGCTGTTAAAGAGAGGAAATCTGTATTTTATAGAGAACCTGTCCATTCCTTTCTTAATGGAAATATAAAACTTCTGGGACTAACCCTATATTTTCTATAAAGGTTGGACTGAGCCCAAGTGCAGATTATCTGTCACTTTGATAATTATTACACTTATAGGAACAGCTTTTCATCCCTAGAGATTTCTTCCTGAGTCCGGCAGAGCACCTCTGCGATGTCCTAAACCTGGCATTGATATATAGTGTTGCCAGTATGTGACTGGACATAAAAGCTATCTAAATACTGTAATCTGTTCTCAGCCCACAATAACACAGCACACATGCATCTGTTCTGCTGTCTGTTATGAATCATGATGCCTGACAAGTATGGGTAATAGCCTTCATAATATTGCACGCAAGCAGATAGGGGTATTTTTTTTTTTATTTGTGAGGGAACCATGTAGTTATACTTCTGTGGCTGTGAGCTCTTCCAGTCATATAGAAGCAGCTATGGGAAATATTTTCTGTTTTTAAAAAAAGAAACATGGTGTCCATAATTCCCATGTTCTATTAGATTGCTTTCATTATAAATGAATGGTAATGCTTACCTGGAATTCAGTTTAAGTTCTATGTGTGAAGCAATGACTAAATGGATTAACATTTAGTGGTTTGGTAGTTAAGAAATGTTTCAAAACTGACTCTGCTTAGCTTCTAATACTAGCTTTGCTTTGGAGTTAGGCTTCCAATGACTAAATCAAACTTCCGGACAATAGAAGAAAAAAATATGTGTTTCTGTTAAATTATTAACTTTCAGCACCAAGAGTTCATATATACTAATATTATGCACTGCTTTTGCAGCAAGAAAAAAAATAGAATATTTCTTCAAAGGAATTTTGAATTTATGTCATTATTTGTTCCTCTTAACACTACAGCCATTCAAGGCAGCTTTCAACAGTTACATTATCTCAAATTTTAAACCAATTCTGTAACTTTTCGAAGACAACCCTGGAATCTAACCCAGATGTAATAAGAGGTTGCCTTGTGATTGAAACAGACAGATTATTTCCTTTAAGAAACATACCCTCCAAAACTTTATTTTATTTCTTTTGAAGATTGACATTTGTTGTAGTGTCAGTCACATGATCAGCAGTTTTCACGGGAGGTTGCCTTTATTAAGATCTGGAGAATCACTGAGTTATTCTCTTTAGAAAAGTCATACTTCCTGTGACACTAAGTAAGGCATCAAGTGATATCAGAGATGAAATATACGTCAACCTTTGCTGCTGAATTTTAATTCTCTTATCAGGGTTTCATATGTGATTCCTACAGTTGTTCTGTTTCTTTTCCACAAATCATATACATTCAAGCATTCCATCAGATTCCTCTAATTTGTTGATTCCTGCTTAGGCTTTTTAGGTTGGATCATGTCATATGTTGCCAAGTTTCCCCATTGAATGGCATTCTGCTCACTCACTTGACTTTCTCAATTGCATAAGAAAGGCCACATCACATATGTGGCTTTTTTAAAATTATTTTTATTTATGGAGTTCAATTTACTGAGAAAAAGTCTACAGGATGACCAAAGAAGTCTTGGTATTGTAAAGCATACACCAGTTGAAAATCAAAGCATTGCTCTTAGTTTCGGATTCTATTTTTCCAGATACTTTAAAACTTTGCGATGATTTCTGACAAGTTACATATTCCATTTACTGGATATGTATTTGGGCCTTGCAACTCATCTTTATTTTGTATACATGGAAAGTATTTGGGTGTTTTTGATAGAGATATTTTTTCAGTAACAACTTTCAATAACATTTGCAGTTTGTCCTTGATATGAAGCAGAATAAGAGCAGATTAATAAGCAGTAAGGCCATCCGAAAGCCAGCGTCATTAAAACAAATAGCCATTGTTTGCCATTTTCAGGTGTATTTGATAGGATAGATACGGATATGTAACTCAGCTGGGCTCACGGTGCAGACCTCCATTTTTCCTGGCTGTCACTCCATGTGAGACAGTGAGTTTCTTGTAGTATGTGTGAAGATAAGCAAACTTTGCAGGTGCTGCACAGTGCTTTTCACCAATAAATAGTAATGATACAGAAAAGAATGGTCTTAATGAAAAAAGATACATGTACGGTAATGTATCTTATTTCTCAAACAGAAACACAGCCTTTCAAAACAAAAAAGTGTGTGGTCTCTGAAATCCGCCCTAGATAAAACTCTGCATAGCCATAGCCAAAGTATGTCAATCAATTCCTCGCTGGCTTTTCTTTGAAAAGGAAATAAAATAGCAAGTACGCAGAATGTGGAACAAATTACTGGAAGCATGGAGATAAATCAATTATTCACCATTTATTATGAAATAAAATAGCTCAACAATTCATAAATATAAAGTATACTAAATGCCTAAACTATTACTATTACACATGGGTTTATTTCTGTCTTTATTGCATTTTGCTTTTAATAGAGGTCTTTAAAAGAGAGGGAATATTTTTATGTGGAAAATTTACTGGGGGAAAAATTTCCATTCCATTTTTGGTGATTTCATGCGCCTGAGATTTCACTCTTCCATAAAATT
Organism: Sula dactylatra; assembly: GCA_013389905.1. Taxonomy (NCBI): domain Eukaryota; kingdom Metazoa; phylum Chordata; class Aves; order Suliformes; family Sulidae; genus Sula; species Sula dactylatra. The sequence continues at coordinate 54,765 of WEKW01003382.1, read as the reverse complement.
CCTCTGGGATAATGGAAATTTTTCACACTGAATCATACCAATGTATGAAAAGCCACTTCTGTGTGAAATTTCATGCTCTGCAGTTCTGATCAGACACTTAAGAGGACTTGTGGCCACATTTTAAATTTTTGTTTTGAAGGAAGATATCAGTAAAAGTGAAGGAAAGATCATTGTCTACACCAGCAGGCTGTTGAAACGCTCCTATGGATTTCTAATTTTCTACAGGACTAAAAACATAAAAATCATTCCTTCTTAAAGAAAGAAAACAGTGTTCCTGATGCTCCAAGGAAACCTTAATGTATGATATATTTGTGAAGGGAGTGAGATGATTTCACAAAACCTTGTCTGCTGATAGATCATCTGCCACAGTGTAAGCTGCAGATAAATTCCTTGGGTTGGAGAAAGATAGGGAGATACTGTGATTTGAATTGAGAAAGAGGAAATGGAGCCTGGCTTTCATTTCCAAGAATTTTATTTTCTGGATATAAGTCTTGAAAGAGCTGATCCCTACTCCTGTTTGTGAGATGAGACTTTTCGCTTTGGATCATGTAGGGGAGGGATGACACAACTCCTAAGGCAAAATCCTCATTTGACATTGGTCCCTTTTCTTAATGATGAGGGGGCCACAATACCATGAAAGTATCCTAAAACCCCTGTTTCTGGATTGTAAAGGAGTTCCTTGCGGCAGGCAAGCTCTAGTGATAGGCTTGCTCGGAGTCAGGCAGCAAGTAGAAAGGACCATACTCCCTCTGCTAGGTGGCAGAGCTGATCACAGTGTGTATAGTCTCCTGGAAGACGAACATGTTTCTAGGGCAATTGTAGATATGCTGAGGACCTCTCCAGTCCCTGGAACAGCAAAAACGTGGCTGAAAGCTGTCCTCTTGGATGCCTCCTCCTTTATCTGCAAGCTCTGTGTTGCTCCTCTCCAGGACATGGTTGCAGAGCTCAGTTCTGCGACCTGTGGCAATGGCCAGCTTTAAGTGACTACAGGAATTCAACAGTTTTGCATGCACATAGATACCACCCTGGGTGAAGAAAGGCAGGAGATGCAATACAGTCCGTGATGAAGTATCAGAACAAACAACATACACAAATTGTTAACATGAGAAACTCCAAATGTTGTATGAATCAGTCCTTTAGAGCAAATAGATCTTCCTGCAATCTCAGTTCCTTATGATGTAGTTCATGCTCTAAACAACTTTGAATCAGTCTGATGACGGGACACCAAACTTATACGGAATGAAGTTTCTCTGGCTTTGCTGAATTGCATTACTCCCTCTAGTTCCTCAATTTTACCACTTAATCTGGGATTTAACCAATACGTATAAATTACCAAGTCTCAAAGGTAAAGCAGCATTTTAAAGCAATCACTGGCTATTAAGGACTTCAAGTGATGAAAGAATAGAAAAAACTAAGTAATACAGATCAGAGATTTTCTGAAGTGTTTTTGAATTGGCCAGACTATATCTCCAAAAGACAGATGGTTTGAACAGAGTTGCAGACATATTTTCTTCACAGATTTTAAGGTTCCCTGAAATTGTAGCCTCTCTGTTTACCAGAACATCAAGAAATACGAGGTTGGCTGGTGTCAGAAATGATTTTTCAGTGCTGATCTGAAATCTGTGGTAGAATGTAAGTGAACAATAGGCAATGGCATGCAAGTGGACAGCTTTGCAACACTTATGCTACACATTTTGCTGCTCCAGGGGGTGAAGTACAGACAGCAAAACCAGTCAGATAAGTATAAGGATGTTCTTTGCACATGTGAAAAGAGAACAATAGTTGGACACAAAAGCAAGCAATAAGTTTTGAAGAGAAGGAATGAACTTATTTCTCAAAGGAGCCCCACAATTTATAATCAAGTTAGTAAATGTCAAATAATGGAACTGTAAAAGGGGCAGGTGGTTGTTAAATCCAGAAACTGTATTTGCATTTGCACTGAGTTTTCCAGTGAGTGAGTCATTACCGTTTTTCAGAAGCTGTGATGCCAGGCAGAGCTTCATGTGGAAATAAGACTTTGTTAAAAATATACTTGTTAAGCATTTCCTCTTTACATCTGATTCATGCCTCAGTGGATGTCATAATATTTAAATGGTTGCTTACTGTTCAGAGTGTGTAAAATGCACAGCTTGGGAATGTACTTAGTCACTTGTGCAGAACTGTGAAGCCAAGGGCAAAAGGCAAGAGTGAGTTTCCAGGCTGAAGACTAAACTGCTGGATAAAAAACAATAAGGATGGTGTTGGATACAGACTCACAGCACTGCTCATACATCTTAAACAGATCTTTGTCAGGCACAAGATCACACAGTCCCCACAGTAATAATAAAGCAGCATGCCTTCTGTTTTTTACACACTTCTCCCTTTGAAGAATTATATTTAGGAGCCAAGTCTTCTGACAGAATTGACAAATTTTTATTACTGTGTGTCCAGCACAAACAGTTCTTCTCAATATACTTAGAGAACAGCAAAAAATCTTTTAAAAAACACAGAGGTGCTTTCAGCTCCAGTCAAGTGAGATTAGTCAGTTTAGCGCAGCTGCATGGCTATAGTCATTAATTGAGAGCCAAGGGAGATCTATTCTACAGAGAGCAGAGTATTTTACAGTGTATCTCGGATAAAACATCTTCTGGTCAGCATTAATTCCCAAGCCTTGTTAAACAGCATAATTGAAAGAAAAATGTCACATAATTTTGCTCCTAAATAATTGATGGTGGCTGAGCACTAGACAAAAGGCCCGATTCTCCCGCCCCTGTCTGAAGCTTTCCAGGCCCCGTCTGCAGAAACCTGCCTGCAGTCAGTGGAATTTATGGAGGTGTAAAAATATTGTAGCTGATAAAAGAAACAGGCTGGGTACATGCCTGCACAGCTTTTGTTTACTACAGTATTTCTATTCTTTTGAATTTTCATAGCCCTGTTTTCTTTTGCTGAATACACAGATGTGTTCAAGTGAGTAGGGGAAAATACCTTCAAATATGCAAATAAAAGACATAACTGACAACTTTGTAGCAAACACTGCTGACACGTCTGTTGTGTTTAAAGCAGCTTAAGGCCTAAAGAAATCTAGGATTAACTTTTCTGTTGAGGATCATTTTCCAACAAAAAAAAAAAAAGAGGTGCAAAATCTGGTTACAAGCTATGAACACTTAAAAGAGAAAAAAGAGATATATTTTTCTTGTATGAAAAGAAAGATGGTCCTCAGAAAGAGAGCTTATAAATAGTTCTTTTCTCACATAGGAATTTTGAAAGCAATTCATTTACCGACTTAGGAATCGTTTCCTCTAATGCTAGGGTGACCTTTCTAACTTTTTGGGTTCACAAAGGACCTTATTCACAGCATGCAATTCATACATAGCTATGAAATTTTGCATAATGAAAGTGACACTTCTTGATCCATTTCCCTATTCTTTCTCTTTCTTGTGAATCGCAGCTGTTACATCTGTAACAGTTTCCATAGTAACAGTCAATTTTGGACTTTACTAAAGGGTGAGAATGAGTAGCTTGAGAGTGATTGACCAGGAAATAGGTTTAAAATTAACAATTATAAAACATTTAGAGGCTACTAGGAAAAAAAAAAAACCCACCTGAAAAACCTTAAACCCTTTCCAGCCCCTTATAGTGTTAACCCAGCCTTCCAAAACCACCCCAAACAGCAGTTCTGAACACATAAATCATTAACACTGTGACCTGAGATTTGACAGCTTGATGAGACAGTGGTTTCTACTGTGAAGGTTATGGTGGTATAGCTTGGTATTAAATTTTAACACTAAAGAGTCCTGTAATTTCTGCAATCTTTCCTCTTTCTCTCAGGAAGTGAGCTTGCCCTAGCAATGTCTGTGGTGGAGTCGCATGTTGAACATCTGGGCAGGTGTTCGAGTGATCTCAGCCCACTAAGATCTAATAGTGATCACATGGTAGTTGCATGGAAAAAATTTTGTAAATTTAATAGGCACTTCCCCCCCATCCCCCCCTCAAGTCAACTTTAGGGACCAACATAGCCTCAAAAACCATTGTCTTAAAGGGGTGCTTATATGCATTTGGCTAAAGCTGGCAAAAAGAACAGCAGTGCTGTGAACTGGTAGAAATCTAAAGAGCCTGGGAGACTGTTTCAGAGAGTCTACTCTATGAGCCTATCACTGCTGCACAAGCCCTCCCCATGGGGTGAATACTCACTAGAAATAACTGTTGCAAATAACTTCAAAAGGAAAGACAATAGAGGAGAGGACAGAGATTTCGTGGCGTAGCAGCTAAAACTCTGAACCTTTCACCTCTGGATCCATGCTGAATACCCAGCTTGAAGTTCTCAGAAAAAGTGTTTTCTACTTCAAAATGGAAAGAACTTACCATACATAATTGGAAGTGATTTAGGATAAGGAGCTAGAATAGTAGTTTTATGGGGTCACGACCTTTTAACCTGCACATTTTGTCATGGTGCTTTTTACAGCTGGTGACATTTAGTCCAGGGAATAATTTGTCTTGACATGTTTTTGTTTTGCTTTGGGTTTGGTTTTGTAGGAGTGACACATAGATACTTTTCGTGATAAGTGTTAAGATGCCCCAAATTTAATTATAAAAGGCTGATTATCTAGCTAATCTTTACATAAATGGAATTCTCATTTATTGTAGCAGATAAATTACAATGCAAGTGCATATCTAAAATCAGCATTACCAAGGCATGATTGAATTTCCATGGAAAGAAATTCTCAAACAGACTAAACAGAGAAGGCAGATTGTGTGCTCTAACTAAAGTCTGTCTGGTGGGGATGGACCTTGTGTTGGTTCCAGGTCACTCATAAGTCTTAATTTCACATGATCGCTGTAGATACCTGTTAAAAGACTGAAGCAAATCATATCATTGGGCCTAGAAAATAACATTTATTTCCTGATATCATCTTTTGCATTATGCGATTGTTATGACTTGGCCCTGTCTCAAATGGTGCAATTCTGCCACAGCTGGGTTTCTGTGTAAGAGGTGAAGATACCTGGAAGTTCACGCAGTCTGTGTCTGCAGTGTATGTCAGCAGCGGCTGTAGCTCAGTTGTTAACAAAACCTTCGATTAAGTCTTCACAGGAACAAACATTCTGTTATATGCACAATTAATGAACATATCCGTGCATACATACGTATATACACATTTATAAATAAAAGCTAAGGCTTAAGGGTTTGACAGAGATTCTAGCTTATGCTGATATGATTTTGCTCACCTTTTTCAGAAATACTGTGATGAGAAAAAGAAAAGCATCTTAAGAAACAATTGAGCAGAAGTTTAGCCCTATGAATCATGATAGCTTAGGGAGAGTGGGAGAAGAAAAAAAAAAACCCCAAACTCAGAAAAAAAAGTACAACAAGATGACTGGTGAAAAAAAGTTAAGTGCTTGACTTCATGCAGCTTGGCAAATGGAAGAACACAAATCATTGCAAAGGAAAAAACATGCTTGGAAATCTCTGGAGACTGACTTCACATGGCTAATTTACAACCACATGCCGCATCTGTCACTTTTACAAATCAATGAGAGTGCCTACCCTTTAATAGCACAGGGTCACTGCTAAAGGTTGCTAGTGTCGGCCATACAGACGAGACCTTTCAGGATGTCAGAAAAGAACCTCGGTGACGCACATTAACACCCACACGCTCCTTTATGTCACTTCCAATTTACTTTATTTTAAATTGTCAGCTAGCAGAGCTCACTCCCATATTAATAACTAGAGGTTTGCATCCAAGCCAGGAAAAATAAACCCTGCTGATAGCTCCATGAGGCAGCTGCCTTGCTCTAAGGAAAGCCAAAAGGGAAAGATTGAGCTCTTAGTCCTTCTTAGTAGAGTCTGCAATATTAAGGAAAGGAAAAAGATGATATGACTTACAGATGGCCCATGTGTAGTGTATAGAGAAACATTTGTATTTTGTTATTTTCTGTAGATACTGTTCAATAAGAGAGCTATTCTGTTCTTTTACAGTACTGGAGTACAAAAGCAGACATTAAGGCCACATAGTAATACAAAATGTTCCCACAAGCTGGAACAAGTTTCCCCAGCCCTGAGTTTATATTTCTCCATGGCATTACTGGGTATTTAATTCTCTTTCTTAGTCTTTTTCCAGTCTTACTGGAGAGACTTAATAGGCTTGATTCACTTTTTGAATTCAACTGGTGGAAGCTGAACTGTGGGATTTGGTGCTGGAAACATTATTTGGGTGAATCAACAATGCCAAATGCGTCTCAGCCCAGCTAGCAGGCAGTCCCCCAAAGCACTTATCTATCCCTGCTCTTTAATAGCACAGCGCAGGATGCAGAGCTAAGTACCTGGGAGAAGTGCTGATGCAGTCAGTCTCGTAAGTGTACTTTGCCAGGGCTACTCTTGTAGGATCACAGCTAACCATTGGGGGAAATCGCAGAGGCCCTGCAGCTCTCCCCATGGTAATTGCAGCTTCCTTCTTTCTTGCATCTAATCAGGTGAATAAAACCCTAGATTTTCTTTCTGGCTTCCTCACCTAAGAAATATTTATCTACAATTTTAACTGAATTTGCACACGACAACCTTGGTTTTACAGGCAAAACTTGAGCATGTTCATCGGACAGCTTAGAATTGAGTGTATTCCTTTTTGGATGGTTGTTATACCTGTTCCTTAATAATTTAGTTGGAATCATTCCCTATTTGTAATTTTATTAAATGCAGCTGTATCCATTTGGTCATATTATTTTCAAAATAAAGCATTCTAGCACACTTTTTGTATGGAATCCATTTCATGCCTCCGATGTTGTCAGCAGGTTTTATCACCTACCTAATTGTCTTCTTTTCCTGGTTATTTATAAATATGTAAAATGCATAGATCTCAGTAGCAATCTTGTGGTTTCCTCACCTTTGATAAAAACGATCGTTTCTTTCTATATTTATTTCCTGTTTTTAAGATATTGTTATGTCTTGGCCTTGCCTTCTCTTCTATCTTGTAACACCTTTGGAAACAGTCTTTGATGAGCAAGGCTGAAAGCTTTTCTGAAAGTTCATCTACATGGTGTCAGCTGGCTCATGCTTACCCCCATGTACTGGATGATTTCTTTGGAAAATCTAGTGGCTATACTACCTATGACTTCCAGCTACCAAAGCAATGTTGATTATTTCCAAGTACGTCATATTGATCTCAGTGATCATTAATTCTTTTTTTTTTCATCTTTCTGGAAAGAAATTTTAATGGCCTGAAGTTTGACTTTCAAATATGTGGTTTTCAAGATTACCCTTGAAGCACTTTTAAAGATTGATGTCACATTTGTCACTTTCCTTTCCTCTCCTCTGAAAGGTAAGTTAAATATGTCTGCCTCATCAGCAGTCACAGTTTTGGATTGCAGAATAGATGTACCCTAAATAACAATCAATTTAGTAACTGGATGCATGTCAGGGTGGCAAAAAAGATTGAACTATCTATCGTCTGTGATACGTTAAGAGAGGACTAAGTACACCTCTACAGAGAAAGCTGTAACATATATTCAGACTCATAAGCTTCTGGTAAGAACTAGCTCTTTTCATGTACTGGTGAGGTAACTGAGATTTGCATAGGAAATAGTAACTAACCTAGCTGTCAATAATCTAAGCTACATGCATTTCACAGCAGCTGATTTATGTCTGGTGGCAGACAGGTGGAGAAAGTGGGCTGTAACCACATCTGACAGAGGTGTCCCAAAATAAGGATGTTGTGGAAGGGATTTATAAGTTGCAGTGAAAATTTCGCCCCTGAGTTTACCTCTGTTAGGCTGGTGCTTACTAGGCTGGTGTAGTCACACTTTTTGATGTGATAGCACAACAGAAAAAAAACTTGCAGAATTGTAGTTGCTGTTGTTGACAACAAAACACGATATAGCTCTTCTGCAGTGAAGCAAAACATTTGCTCTGTTGGAGAGATTTGTGAAGTATACAATGTGGTATTAATGAAAAAATATGCAGCTATGAAGGACACCTCTGGAATTTTACTTTCTGAAACTGAATGCAGCTCTTCAAGCAGTCATTTCTCCACTCAGGCTCCAATGATATCTGCCACATTCACACTATGGCTTGGAAGATATAGCCTACAGATGAAGGTAGAGGCTACTGCTGTTTACAATAGATTTCTGGGCATCTTTATACTATAGCATTATGTCATCCCAAGTTGAAAAAATTAGTCCGTCAGCAAACCTTTCCTCAGGATTTGCAGCAGAGGTTGACTGTTATACTGTGGTAATCACTGTAATTAAGAATTCTTGTTTTACTACAATTACTTTATCATAAATGTGTACACGGTACAGTGGATGTTGCACTGATGCTGGGCACTTTGGTCATGTTTTCACTTAAATGTTCAGGAGTTTTCAACCTAATAGAAACACACACGGGACCAAAAACGAGATGAAGAATAACACATAGATGCAATAAGAAAGACACAGTAACTGTTGTCCTGTGTAGGTAGAGACTAGTGTTTGATCAGTCCGAGTTGCTGTTTGGTTTCATTTCTCACCAGTGCTTTCCAGAATGACAGAGACGTACACAAACTTTTCAAGAAGTTCAGCTGGATACATCTGCTTGGCAGCTTTAGTGACCTATACTCAGCTTAAACTCAGTTGCCCTCAGTATACTGTTGTCACCTGTTTAGGCCAAGCTGACAGTCTTAATCATGCCTTACTGGCTTCAGTTCAAGTAAGTCTATAAAAATGCACTACTTACTTGTGGATAAGATGCAGAAATTGTTCCTAATTTGTTCTTTTCTTGCACTTGTAATAATTAAAATACGTTTGGGACAAAGCATTGTTTAAAAAAGTTTATCCCACAGGAAATCAACACATCTGCTGAAATCATGCTGAATCACACTCTCACAAAGGAAACAAACACTGAAGGTAACGCAGAGGCAATCAATGCAGTTCAGAGAGCGTCAGTTTTAGCTCTTGCATTGTCTTTATCCAGAAGAGGCTTTGTACAGGAGCGATCCTGATATATGATACTGAAACCCATTAATTTCTTGAATTGTCAATAAATGCAAAGCTCCGAAACCACAGACAATGGCTGGCAAGACACATAGAATTTTTATCAAAAAATACTGGTCTTACATTGCAAACTCTACTTGTTTTCCCTGTTCCATCAGCGCTTCAAGGAGTAACAATGTTCCTGATGCCTTGTATGGGACAAGTTGCTTTCTTGTGCTGCTTAGGGCCAAATACACCACACAAGAGACATAAGCTAAGGTAAACAAGAGAACAAACTGCCCTTTAGATTAAACTGTAAAAAAAAAAAAAATGGTCTA
>WEKW01003382.1:27690-45498 GCA_013389905.1 Sula dactylatra | reverse complement strand
TCTATTCAAGCACAGACTGCTTTGGGTTAACAAGAAGAGCATTAGAATTAAAGAGTTCTGTTTTATATGTTTCCATCAAAGGATTATATATTTTTTAATTTAGGTGCCTAAGAAAAATCGACATTGTCTGTATTTCTCAGATCTCTTGCCTGGAGAGAGTTGTACTTTATTGTTTTAGACCCAGTTCTTGCTGTTCTATATTTTTTCTTAATTCAAAGGGCTCCAAGGGTGGGTTTTTTTCCCCTCTTCCTTCTTTCTATACTTTTTGATGTTCTCTAGAGAATATAGGTAGGTGAATAATATGAAAGTTTATCTGCGCATCACCCCTGCTNNNNCCTGCTCAGCATGATCCCACAGAAGAAAATGGAAAGAATAATCGACACTGGTCAAGGAGCTAAAGGCTCAACTTGATCCATAATTGAACAATACATTCACATGGCTGAGTGAAGAGCAAGCAGCTACCACTGCTCTCTGATGTTCTTTTATAAGACTCATCTCCATTTAAAAGCTTACTTTAAAAGTGGATTCTTCCCTGTTAGCATTTTCAGCAAAATTTTAGATTATGCTCGAGATATCAAAATTATTTTTTTCTTTTATATATAATCTGATAATTTTTCATTTGTTGATGTCAAATACTGTGGCATAAAAGTGAGAATGCACTGAACTTCAAAGAAATGATGGCACAAACAATGAAAGAATTGATCGTCCTTTGCCCCCGCTCCTAGGAGACGAGAGGAGGAACTGCCATGAAGGGATCTGCACTCCTTGCTTGTTTGGGGTGTTGTGGAAAAGAAGAAGTACAAGGTGGCATGGGCTGGCAGAAAAAGTGCTACCCAGAAGAAATATGCTCTTCAAGCATCCTTGGGACACTGGCAAGGCTCCTGGAATAGTGTATCAGAACAAAATAAATTCAAAGCCAAAAACAAAACCTGAGAAATATGAGCATCTGCTCCTATCAGTTGCACTCAGGAAGATAGTCTTGACTTCCTACTGTCTTCTTGCATGTGAAATTAGTTTTGGACACTACCATTGTCATCCCAAACTTTCATTCTTTCTTTTTGGATGCAAATCAGAAATCACAGGCGTAGTGCAAGCCCCAGAGGATCTCTCTCTGAGTACAGGTGCTCTCAACACCCACCTTGGTTGTGAGGTTCTCACTGTAGAGATTACTCAAGAAGTTATGATCTTTCCTGATTTTTTACTTAAGCACTGCTATAGTCTTGTGCCTAGCCAAGGCCTGACAAACTACATGACAATTAGACATAACCTAGAAAAAGTGTGTCAGCTCCACCTCAGTTAAACATATTTTAAGTAATGGGTTTTTCTGAGTGGGTGTGTACAGCAGTGGAAGAAAGAGTAAATCCATAACTGATCTTGCTCACTCTGTGTTTAAAAAGAACAATAAGTGCATCTTCTGCCTGCTCATCCTGGTGGTACAGACCACCTGTCCATTTGTTGACAGGTATCATTCAAGAAGACTTACTTATTCTAAGTGAATAAGAATTTTTGCCCCTATAAATCTGGGCAATACTTTTTATCTTGGCTATAAATCCTATACCAATCACTTACAAAATAGACCTAGGGTGCACTATTGTGTACCAGATAGCCACAAAACCAACATATTTGCCATATTAACTTCAGTTATGTTATTATATGCTATTTTGAAAAAAATTATTGCAGGGAAATGGTGCAACAATTTATTTTTAAAAAATGGCACAGTAATTCTGTAACTTAATATTTTTCTTCACAATTATTCCTAAAATATTTTTGGAGGCATGGACCCTACTAAATATCAATGAGGAAAATATTAACCAAGAAAAGGTCTGGGCATGAACTAAACACATATTGCATATTTTTGTTTTTTCTTTTTTTTTTTTTACTTCCACAGTAGTAAATTCTTCTGATGTATTAGAATATTTTCATTCTTGCTTTTCTTTTTTACTTTAAAAAAATCTATTTACAGAAGTGTGTTGACTTGTTTCCCTTTCAGGTGGTTCTTGGATGTCATCTACATAACACTGCATATAACTAAAGAGGATAAACTTTAGTGTATTTGTGATTACCTGGATCTGGAAATCATGGTACTAACTGGTGGTAGTGACTGTGCTGTTACTGCAGTGTTTATGAAAAAGCAACTTTTGGGTAAAATCATACTGAATGTTTTAGTAATACTGCATAAAGCCTGGGCCTGTCTTTTTTTCCCAACCCAAATTCTGTAATATGTTCTTTAACCCGTATGTACAACAGAGGTGTTCATACATACCAAAGCAATGGTCTCTTTTGAGTCTGTGATGTAGCAAACATGAAAAGAAATTTTGGCCTCTGGGATTATTTGTTTTCCTTTCTAGAAAAGAAAAGGAGAGTAAAGAACATTATAAAAGCAACTACTCAGAATTGATCAGAACTTAAGCATGAAAGCAAAAGAATAAGAGGAAAACAATTATAATAAGGCAAAAATGAAAAGACTTACAGGAATCTTATATTTGTGTGTTGAGATAGTATTTCTTTGAAGGTCCAGTGAGTATTTTCTGATAATTGTTAATATGTAAGTGGCTTTAGCTGTAATAAAATATACCTGATACTGTTGTAAATACTTTACCTGCATTGGTATAATAATTAGGTATTGTGTTAGTCATAAGACATATGAATATTACTGCTATTTTAAAAGACAGCATTTACAGGACAAAAGGTGCAAAGTAGTAGGCAGTGAATTTACTGTAATGGCTAAGACACAGCACCTACTCTGAAGGGCTCCTGTATCTGCAGTGTGAAGATATAGTAACATCTTAACAGTGTGGAATATAGCCTTGAGAGCAAGGCTGTAAAATGCTGTGATTAGAAAAAGAAATAACAGGGCAGAAAACAAGATAATTGACCATAGAGAAGATAGGAAAGAAGAGAAACCAAGATTAAATGCTAACAAGGAACCTATTTCTGGAAGATATGATCACAAATGATTGCCCCTTATTTCATTTAGAAGAAGCTTAGAAATGGTTAGTAAGTGTAAGGCAGGTGTTGTGAAAGCATTGATGTGGATATAAACCATGCTTTTGATCAAAATGATTCAAAGAATTGATGGTGGGAGGCAGAAAGAAATAAGGCGGAAGGAAATAGACTCTGGTTCTTTTATTTGCTTAAAGGATGAAGTGATCCTAATTAAATAATCTCCCTTGATTTGCATTGAGTAGTAATGACATTTTCTTCCCCTGGCACTGAAGTGTGTTTTACAGTTTCAGCAGCATTCTGTGTTTAAATCCTATTATTGCCTACCAGAATAAACAAGAAGTTTAACACGATTATTTGGGATGTTCCACTTATTTAAAGCTGGATTTGTTACTACATCTAGCAATAGGTTCAGCACTTTCTTAGACCATAAGATAGATGGTGAGCATCTGTTTGCCTTTCTCTAATACTTAGAGTGCTGCTTGATGAAAATTATGCTGGGTTCAGGGAGATAGTTTCTCAGAATATTTTTAAAGGCCTATTTCTAAATACGCCATTCTTGAGAGCTGTGACTTTTAGAAAATGGGGGATAGTGAAAATAACACAACAAATAATCTTGAACAGATGTTTAAGAGGGAGGAATAAGGCCTGTATATATTTGTAGGAGTTTCTGTGAAGCAAAGGATAAAAACTCTTGAGCGTTCAGTCTTACACTGCCTCTGCCATCCTTAGTTTATACAGGTGACAGAGTGACCACATTTTTTGTTTCAAACTGAATGCTTAAAAGTAGCTGTGTAACACAGGGTTGGCAAGTCCCATTGAACAAAATGGTGGAGACTTTTTCAAGAATAGGATGGTGATAAGTGAGGCTGCCTAATGCTGGGTACCGGTCTTCGAGCATCCTGTCCACACCGCATATGCTGAGCTGCAACTAAATGAACCCCTGGAAAAGCTGAATTATTCCTATTTCAAGGTGTTTGGAGAGGCTAAATGGATATTTCTTTTATTTAAAGCGGGTAATGATGTTATAACAGGTCATCAGATGACCTTTTTAATGTGACTACTGCTAATTAGGTCCTGCAGCAATACCCTTTTCCTCTTACAGATGGAGCAGTGAAAGTGTGACCACTTCTGGACATGACCAGCTCAACCCTGTTGCGAGTTTCATAGTTTGGTTTGTTAAATGCCATCAAGCACCCTAGAGAGGGAAAAACTTGTGCCCCATTCCAGCGGGCTAGATAAGGGTCAGGGGAAAGGAGCAGCCTCCCACCAGCAGGGGTCTGTAGGGTGAGTGTGGTCATGATCCTGCATGCTTCCAGCTCCCCTCCTCTTCAGTGCCACCTCCACCAGCCCTCAACCGCCCCTGGGGACCCCTGAAGGACCAGAACATTCATAAAGCAAGTAGATGGCTAAAAAACTCTGCTAACTATTTAAAAAATGTGATTTCCTCCTAATAGTACCATGTTTCTGGAAAGCAGTACTCCGAAACTCATTTAGGTGCCACAACCTCCATTGATTTTCTTAATACTTATATATCTCCGTGAACTTTTTCACTCATTAGGACCCATTAGCTAGTTTACGGCATGATATCATAATCATTAGAGACTTACTCATTGCTAATTGAACATTTAAGACTTCTGCAATTCATAACGGAGTGAATTTGTCTAACATATGAGGCCTTTATTGATAATTGTCCTTATTTGTTAATTTTATAGTACATGTCGTAATTTAAGCTTGTTCTCTCTTAATATACAAGTGCTGTATCATAGCTATTTGCTCCTGAAACAAAGTTTTGTGCAATTTGGAGCGAGGAGGGGTGTATTACATTTTTGCTAGAGGGTTTAAGCTGGCTACTGCTGATAATTTTCCCAAATTCTTTCAAGCTTGAAGTCATCAGCTGGCATGTGGTAAAGTCTGCTGCTAATTTTGGTTTTCTTTTCTGATTTGAACTTAAGAGGTTACACAGCCTGGGACAGTGGCTCTTTTCTTCCCATTTTATTCTTACAAACCATGGCACATAGATAATGTAATAACGTACATAAAAGTGTTCTTCTTTGTTGTGAAAGCTGCAGCTTAACATGACCAGATTAAATTCAGCACTGAAAGCAGCTGAGCTCAAAGATTGTTTTAGCTCTTATTAGCAACATTGCACATTTCCTCATGCAAGATGCCAGTATAGATGGACTCTACCAAGTTTTGATACCTTATTAGGATTGCAGGATATAGGTATAAAGATACCTTATATAGAGAGGTATTAGGATACCTTATTAGGATTTCGATTTATTGGACTGCAGTGCCCATGTGTTTAAAATCGTAGGGTATTATCAGCATAGAAAGAAAAATCCATGAAACATGATGTGATGCCATGATGTGATCCCATCCCAATGCTTGCATCAGTAGGCTTACTGTAGTAGAAAACATAATCCTCACAGCAGTCCTTGCAGAAAGTTATACTACCATGTTTATGCTGTTTATGGTAGTTTTCATTTATGCCTACTTTTTTTACATTACATTTTGCCTGAAAACTGGTCTTCCAGGCCTAAGTTTTATTCAAGCAGAATTGGGTTTTCTTTTTGCTTTTCTGTCATCTCTGGTCACATGGCTTCATTTCATTTTATCATGTTATTGTTAGGTTTCATATAATAGCACAGGAAACAAAAATTCTTCTGCCTTTTTATGGAGAAGATTTTCATTTTGAAGGGGAGGTGTTTGGCACTCTAAATTAGCTACAGCAATTTACAAGTAAAATTGGCAAAGATGGGTGAGATATGAATTGTATCTCCTCAGTGAATAACACCTATGATCTTCAATATATCACAGAAATTCAGACATCTGTTCTGTTAAACTTCTGATTGCTTGAAAATTGTCCTCACACACAAAAACCCCTGTGACCAGAGTCGGTATCTTTAGTGCTACAGTTGTCAACTCTACTTAGACATAATAGAGACCGACTGTAATGTGCTTCAGAGAACCTTAAATGAGGAAGTCAGTGCTGTTTTGAAAAACGGAAGTTGCAAGTGTCTCTGCTATGATATTCCAGTGGATATAATTGAACCTCATCAGGTAATTCTATCATCTGTGCTAGATCCCATTTTGCAAAATGTATGTGTAAAACATCTAAATCCTTTATTTTTATTTCAGTGTTTGGAATCATTTCAGGTCACCACCTCAGAAAAACATAAAAGGTTTGGACCAGGACTCTAAAAACTTACTAACAGCCACTTTTCCATCTTCTCAAATTGGACCTGATTTTCAGCCCATTAGCACTGAGGATTTCCTGAACAATGGTGGTTTTTGAGAACAGGTTTTAGACTGCCTTGAGATTATATTTGCTTTCAATCTTAAGACGTGGCCTTTACCTCTGAATTCCATTTTTTTTTCAGAGCTTCATGTTCTGATTTGTCCTAAACATCATTCATCAATCTTGGTCTAAGTCTGACCATGATATTTAACTGACCTGATTTCTGGTGTTGCTTTGTCTGTTGTTTCCACTTAGCTGAATGATGCTACTTTTCCATTCTTGCAAAAGGAGATTTTGCTGATATGGATTAACTTCATTAAATGGCTAGGTGATCTTGTAGACATTTTCCCCAGTTTTCTGATATTATTTTTGTATTTTAAGAAACAGATTTTTACTAAATCTCTGTCCTTGTAAATACAGCTGCAATTTTTCAGAGAAAATGTGAAGGGCTTAAATGGAGGGGTTAAATTTACTTGTCATGTGGAATGTTTCTTAAAACTTGCCATGTTAGCATCCTGTACACCGTCTTCTATCCTCCAGCCTTTGAGGAAGTGCTATATGATATGTGCACAACCCAAGTCACTGCTTCTGACAACCTGGAATATAACAGGTAGATTTATCCAGACTTTCAATTACTTTTCAGTTTCACTGATTTCCTTCCTAGTCACTGGAAGTTTTCTTCCATAAAGAAAGTATTCTGTAATACTTCTTACACTTACGTTTATGATACTTCTTTTATTCTGGTTTTGTTTCACTTCCTTTGGTTCCTTGGTGCTCCCTGTGTACAAAACCTGTATGAAAGGCAAATTATAATAACCTTGTTTTTCCATTTTACCAAGCAGTTTTAGTCAGATGAATCCTCTGAGGTATCTTAAGTACCGACAGGTGATACAGAAGTGAGATCAGCAGGTAAAAGTGTAGTGATGTTTAGGACCAGGAACCAGCCCTGTCCCCAGGCTGCAAACAAAGCTGCAGAGATGCCTGCTTAGAACCTTCTTTTCTTGGGCAGTGCCTTTCCCCAGGCGCCTGGCAGAATAGCCACTCAACAAATGGGTTGCTGGGGTAACTTACTGCATAAGAAAGATTCTGTTGGGGTATGCATAAAATTATGGCCTATCTTCACTCCTATTTTTAGTTTCACTACCCATGGTCCCTGTTTTAGGGAGTAAATTAGGAGTTATTATTAAATTAAAGCCAAAGCTGCTGCAAATATGGTCAATGATGCTGCTAATTGGTCTCACAAATGCAAAACTGATCTGTAGGAGTCTCCCCAGCCAACACGTTTTGTATCTATAGGCATAGACATATGTGTGTATGTTCATGTATATAAATGTATGCAAAATGAAACCTGCTAAGAATTATAAGTTCATTTATTCAATTACATTATATTATAATCCTTAATCATTTTCGGTTTTATTCTAAATAGAGGTAATCATACGAATCTCCATACTTTTAGAAGATCATTACACAGATAGATGTTACACTTCAATAACAACATTCCAGTTCTCTCTACAAAATGCAGATATCAGAATCCATATGCATTACCTCTGTCTTACTCAAAATGTACAATGTTCAGTCCCTAGTGTAAGACTGGTAAGATTTCAGGTTAAACTCAAGAACTTAATATTGGGGCACGTTTCCATGAAGTTGTGTTGGCTACCTTTTCCCAAATAGAAATTTTCTCATAACAATCATGATTCTTGGTTATAAACAATTGATTTGATCAAAATCTTCAATGCTGAAGTAGAATTCCTGAATCTTGATACAAGCATTCTAACTTTAGCCACACAGTTCTTAAACTTGGGGCAATGTTATTGAATTTATTGTTGAAAAATAAGTGTTAACACCAAATCCATTATCTAAATATGAACACGCTCTGCTGTGACTGTTCAGTCCTTTTACGTGTACAACTGCACTAAACCGGTTTAAGGAGAAATATCTAAATTAGTTAGGTTTAAGCTACAGGAAGTAATATACCAAAGAACATGGAAGATAGTGTCAATAGTAAAGGGTTTTGCCTGTATTAACTGCATTCTAAGCAAACAAGGTTGTGCACTGCTGTAAGAAATGCAGTGAGAAAATACATTTAGACTGAAAGTAAACTTTGTTTGAAAAAGATTGAAGAGATTTGATCCTTTCCATATTTTCATGGAAAACTAAAATAAGAAATTACTTCATTCTTCCTCTCTGGTGAGACAGTGATCATTATGAAGCAGATTTACTTTAAAACCCTGTCAGCTAGCATTCGTTTACTTGACATGTGCACTAACACTCGCCAGTGGAGGTTTCAGCCAAGTGGAAAACTCCAAGTGTTAACATCTTGCTCTGTTTCAATTTTGTATTTGCAGCTTGCCTAGTGGAATTTCATTATTGCAGTAATGTGATGTTTTTTAGAATTCTGCTAAGATGTATTGGCATATGACTTGGAAGTTATTTTTGTTTCAAAATATATTATATATTTGAGATTGAAATATTCCTATATGATCAAGTTAAAAAAAAACTATCAACATCTTCTAGCTCCTAATGAACTGACTCTCTTTTACAAAATTTCTTGTAATTACTCTTTTAGTATTAAGCATATATTCAAAATGAACTGTATTTATTTGTCTTTTTGCCTATCTATGCCATAGAAAAACATGCCTCCCCATCGCTCCTTTCTCCAAAGACAGACCTTAGGAACTGCCACATAGGACAGCAGGATTTGATTCTTACACAGGTTGGAAATGGCATCCAAAATTAGGGCTGTTCTCTTCCATGTCCCATGTCAGCCAGCCTCCACTGATATTATGGAGGATGGCCTTGATGAAGTCCACTCAGGGGTCCCAGTTTAATGGTGTCACATGTGCATGGAGGTCTCCCAGGCAGCTGGGTCCTGAAACACATTCAGGTCCAAAGCTGCTTCTGGCCATGACACTAGGTATGATGGGGAGGTCTGAATGGGGCCCATGTCCCCTGGCAAGGTACCCCTGTGGCAAACGTCTGTGCCTGTGCTCTGGTGCAGGTGATGGTTTTGATCTGTCTTCAGTTGTAGCATGCTGTTTTGGTTGTTTGATCCTGTGGTTTGCCTCAAGCCTGAAAGACTTGATGTTTTGCACAACCTTGTCTTTCATTTGTAACATTGGGTGTTTCTAACCTAATGCATATGTACTCCTACTACTTGCTTGATTTTGCTGGATCTTCTTTACATCTGGGTCCGTTAGGTAGTCCTAAGCTATGTTACTGCAGTATCTTCTTCAAGATCTGAAAGCAGGTTTTTTCTTTAAAGATTTATCTTCATAAATATGCATTTTCTTATCCTTGCCTTTGCAAATTTTGTAAGATTTTGAATGGGAACTAATAAGCCTTTAAGTGGGTCCCAGAGATTAAAGTTAAAAAACCTAATGTTCAAATTCTATTGCTTTCCAATTTTCTGACTTAAATATTAACAGAATTCATAATTACATTTCTATTTTTTTATTAATATAAAACCATTTTATAGACTAGTCATGTTTGGTACTCCAAATTACGTAAAGCTATTAATTTTTTTTTGAAAATGGGGATAGAAATTTAAAAAAAACACACGTGACTGTAGTAAGATAAATGATAAAAAATATTTTATAAAGTAACAACTTCAAATGTCATGAATTAACATCTTCAAAAATGAAAATAATTCTTTTTTAATGTTGTCTTGTCAATTCAATATAAAGTAGAACTACACAAATTGTCATGTCAGTAATTTACAAACTAACTGTTCATTCAAAGGAACTTAGATATTTCTTTCTGCTCTCTGAAGAGATTAAGTTGCACAAAGATGTCTACTTTTCCTAAGAGTTTGGCATGTTTACAATGTAGACTACATAAATATTAGAAATGGGCTGAAACAAAAGCCTTCACTCTGAATAGTCCCTAAGGTATAAGAACAACATCTTTTGGTTTGAATCTAATATCAAACCCATAATTTTCTAATGGAGATAAACTAAAACCTTGACCTTTGGGGAAATTGAGTTCAGAGATTATTCTTTTTTATTCAGCAGCATCAATAAACACATCAGATCACATCAATAAATATTGCTCAGTGCAAAGGGAGTCTTGATTTTTAAACCTTTTGCATTTTTTTTGGTTACACCTTCTGTGCAGATATTTGTTTCTTTACTAAAAAAAAAAAATATTAAAAAGCCATCTTAAAGTTGTTGCCCGTCTTGTTTAATAGAATAAAGTCATTTATAATGGACTTCTTTTTGATTGTCTTATCACATCTTTACAAAATATATGCTACACCAGGGAAATCACCCTCATCTGCACTTTAATAACTTTGTTTCTTTGATCATTATTTCACATTCATCCTCTTATACAGAACATATTTTACATTCTTTCTCTGTTGGCATAGCTATACCATCATATTATTATCTGCATGAGAAATTGTTTATCCTTTTATGCATGTCTGTTGGCTGCATGTTTCTTTGTATGTCTTCATACTTTCAAGCTTAATTTGATCCAAGAAGTAGTGGTAGTAAAATTACCATAAACAAAGCTCAAATATCAAGTGATATCTCTGGACTAGAATAAACTAGGAAATGTTGAAAAAAATCAAAAATACTCAACAGCTGACTCCTAAACTGGTTGAATTAACATTAGAAACAACCTTCTAAACCATTTGGGTGTCTTCTAATATAGAAGTATAAGAAATATAATACTTTCACTTCTTAAAAGATCATATGAATATTTTCTTTGGTTTCGTTTCACATGAAATTGCAGTAGTATCTCTAAGTTATCGGGGGGATGCTTAAGCAAGCTTGTGTCCATTAGAATTTTTCCAGGAATTCATTCTACATACTTACTTTTTTGTTTAATTTAAGCATAAAAAATTACTGGAAGATATTTTAAAGAAAATATTAAGATGTAAAATAAAAACTAATAAGTATTACTGAAGAATAGTTTTGATTTCAAAACAGTAAGTATGTAAAGTACAATTTTAAGAATCATATTCATTCAGTCAGGAAGATGAAATCATCTGTACAAATAATATGTCCAAAGGAAAATAATCAAAACATCTCTGATTTTATATATCAAACACACAGCGTATTTTATGAACAATTTACAAGATAATAATTACTTACAGAAATTACTCTATAAATAACTTAGGAGAACAGATACTCAATTTTTTGATATACAGTTTTTGCAAAGGTTTTAGCTGAAATGAGACAAAAGTTACTGGTCTTTGTCAAAAAAAATATTTGTCTGTTTTCAATGAATGCAAAGCAATAACATCATTTACCATGTTTTGCATTAAAATATTAAGATGAGTTCTGATACAGGATCATAAATCACTCCTAAATCATCTGAAAGCATGTGTAGGCTTATGAGCTTTATAGATCTTTTTAGTGAAACTGAATGAACTCCAAATTTACAAATCTATATTTCTTTTTATTTTGGTTCATACTGTAATCACATTCTTCTTTTAACTCATATCAAATGTTGCTTCATGCCCTTAAATCTGCACCATTTAGAAGCAAGAGAAAAAATCAGTGTCTCATCTATAGAAGACTACCCGACTCTTTTGAAGTCAAGAGAACTTTTTGTATGGCAAAATATTTCTGGAAACTGCCTATGCCTGTGATAGGTTGTGAATATGTGGACACTATTCAGCTTTGTCATACTTTGTATTTGATCTCAACAACCCTAATTTGAAACAGTGTATTACAATGTTACATAAAAACCAAAAGCTCACTAATTATAATTACCTACACTACATTCAGGGAAAATACAGCAGATGTATATAGTATCTTTAGTCTCCTTGGTTTTCAATGACAAAATAAAAAAGCTCTAAATGTTTCAAACATGTAAACATAAATAATTTATTTTCTTTAAGCATACCCTTTCTCCTGAGCTGCAACATTTAGCTTTAATGACATTTTTGTCAAGACAACAAATGATATACAAGAGGTTTTTGGTTTGGTTTTTTTTGGGGGGGAGGGAGTTGGGGTTTTTTTGGAAGGTGAGTTAGCTGGGTTTTTTTTCCAGGGGAATGTTATTCCTATGTGACTAGTAAGCATTAGAAATAGAAATAAAATCGACACAGAATGGCTCAGTTTCATTTAAACTGTCACACAATTGCCTTTATTATTCCAGCTGGCTTGGAGAAAGAACGTTCCCTTTGTTAATGAGACCAACACAACTCATCCCATTATACCAGCTCTAACCTAATAAATCAAATATTTGCACATTTCACCTTCATCTTTTTCCAAACAGATTTTTTCATATGGTCATAAACTCTAGTGTGGAATAGGTGTTGTATCTTGGTACTTTAAGAAGTAAAAATTAATGGGAAGGCCTGTCTGTAGTTGCACACAGCAGGAAAGGCTAGCTGAAAATGTCCTGAAGGCAAGGAGGATATGAAGTACCTTCTCCCATTCATGTCTGAGTATAGCTTTCATTAATGTTGCCATGTTACTTCATCACTAAAATGTTTCCTTCAATAATTTTTTGCAGGCTTCATTCATGTACATCTGAACACCAGAAAAATAGTACAGTTGCTAGTGTTGGTGAAGAGACAGTGTCACAAACCTAGATTAAAAATTGTGAGAATCTTAGCTCAATATTTTAGGAAAGGGTAGGGAAAGACAGAGTGCTGTTATGATTTTTTCCATGCAGTAGGGTAAGCCAGAATTTATCATTAACTCATGAATTCTTGAACTTCAGACACATTCTCAGCACGTGATGTCAAACTGCTTTCTCTAATCAGAGCACGCTTTTGAAGAAAAACATTTCCAGTGCAACACCTCTGATTTAACACACAAGAAAGATTTGGTAGCTGCATCTCAATTTGCACCTGCAGCTCACAACTTAAGTTTTGTTTCCTTACAGAAATAAAGGAGTGCAAACACTTCAGGGACACAGTCTGCCTTTCAGAAAGTCAGAAATCCCACAAAAACTCTATTACAGTTGTACAAGATGTGATTAGGCATCTAAAGGAAAACATGGCAGAAACTGCAGAAGAGCTCTGATGCTGGCAGAGGAGAACAAAAGCAGCAAGCAAGGAGTCAACATGTACAGCTTGGGATGAGGCTGACCACCCTGAAAGGTGGTCAGGAAACTCGACATTGACAGCATGAGTGAAGGAGAACCATGGTAGGTCAATGTTTCTTCAGAGAACTTGTGTGAGGAAGAGATTTATAATGGGGTTTTGAAGGATCATTTGGCTTAAATCGGCTTGGCCAGCCAGTAGAAAATCACACTACTTTTGTGGTTAACTCTGCCATAAATTACACAGCACCATATACTGAGGAAAGCAGGATCTCCCTCACTTCGCCGTGACCTAACCCACCGTGTTCACTCTTCACTTTGTCAGTAGGAATGCATGGCTGATATCCTTTGCTGGAAGAAGAGACCAGTGTGCTAGAGAGAGGTGAGCTGCAAACTGCTTGTCATGGGTAGATTTATTGGTTTTTAGAGCATTTTTACACAGTGTATGTAGGCAACAACCTGTAGTTCTGTGTGCTTAAAAATGACATCTGTGAAGGTTTTCCTCTTACTGTAACAATAATATCCTTATTTAAACACAAGAGACCATATTCAGCACTGCCTGTTTGTCTAAGCATAGAGTGCCCTTTCTCTGGAGTTTCTTTGGCTCATCACAGCTGAGTCCTGCTGCCATAAAGTGTCTGTCAGCTTTACCACAGGCACTGCTGAAGCAGGATTGCATCATAAGAAACAGTTATCTTTAACTACCTTGAAATAACTACCTCCTCTTTGAAAAGGCTTCTAATAATACAACTCAATATAATAAAAATAAATGCAAGAACAAAATGAAAAAATATTTTCTATGTACAATACAAGAGGAAATACTGTTAATGATTTGTACATGATGCTCACAAGATGCTGCAATACAGGAAAGGCTACATTATCATTCACTATGATAATGAAGTAATGCTATGTCAGAATGGGTATTAAAGACCTATAGTAAACCTCCAGAAATATCCATTATGACCTAAATGTTTCCAGAAGCCTGGATATCACCTAAAGACATCTTTTTTCTAAAGTAGGTGTATTGTTTACATTTCATGAAGAAGATGGATTGAGCAATATGGGCCATATTATTTCAGTTGCCCAAAGTCAAAGGTGCAAACTTTGGAATTGGTCACAAAGGCAGATAAAAGTATAATTCAGCAGAACACAGAGGAATTGTATTTCCTCTTTAGAGACTCCCTTGTTGAATCATGCAGAAACTATTGATTATATTTCAAAGGTGGGTTTTTTTTTTTTAAATACATACCAGTGACTTCATCTGTCTGGAGCTGTCTGAACTTCAAACAGATTTGGGAAATACAGTAGATAAAAGGAATTTATGAGAAATAAACTATGTCACAAAAATGGCAGAAGTCTTTCCCCAAAAGAAAGGTCTTTTAATAGAAAAAGTAACCTTTCCCTACTTATTGATAATCAGGAAGTTGAGACATAAACATATATACCTTAAGAAATAATTAAAATGATAGTTTTAAAATAATAATTTTCAAATGATGTATAAGAATGTCCATTCTTTCATATTATTATAAAAATACCTTTTACCTTCTAATCTGAGTTTGTGTTATTAGTGTATGCTAATTTAGATATTTCTATCCTGAATACAGTCACATCTGCAAAAAGTTGACATGCACCTCCCTTATTCTTTCTGATGACATTCACAGAAAGACTTGAAGAACCTTGAGGAAGCACGGGCATCTTGTGCAGCATTTATTGCTTGTGATTAGAGAAAATTTCAGCAGTATATCACATTGGGCCAACAGCTTGAAGGCACGGAGGATATCCTGGGCAGCTTCAAGTCAGGCAAAACAGTCATCAGAAAACGCTGTCCCAGGTGACAGCTTTCTCACTGAGCCCCTGGGAAAGCAGACAGCTGTAAGCAGCCTTAGATTTCCTTTCTGCAAGGTCTGATGCTTGTGCTTGAAGCTTGCTCCAGAGGGAGGTGGGGGTGCCAGAGCTCAGGTATGGGGACCTTGGCTGATGAGCAGTGCCAGGAACCTGGGTGGCTGCAGCCCTTTCCACGGACACAAGTGTAAGCATGTGGTGTGCTCTTAGAGCAGAAAAGTGGGTGCTTCTAGCCCTCACCAAAGGGTTGGCAGAAAAAGAATATGAAGATCTCAATATATACAGTGGCAATAAAGTTGCTGAGAGTATTTGTTTCCATGGCTCACTAATAATGTTAAAATTAAAAGGGTTTCTGCTAATTATAGAATGAGGTGAGAACACTGTAAAGACCACAGGATTTAAATTAAACATAATTTAATTTATTTTGTAGTGGGAAGGAATTTCTTTAAAAGTGCACTAATGTGGGGATGAAGACTTCATCTTTCAGCACCGCACGAGAACAATGAATTTCCTGAGGTTACTGTAAGGAAGAATATCTATAAAATGTGCCATCCTAGTTTGATTGGGTTTTATGTTACTAAAAGTCCATTTTTCAGGGGTATTTGTACCAGGGAATTGTTTCTTCAACATTATGGCAGGCTGTCTGATTGAGTAGTGGGGTTGGAGAAAGGGATGAAACACATAGCACATGGCCTGAGGGAAAAAGAGCTGCTGATCTGTGCAGGTGGGACTCTTCAGGGATTTTCTACCTGCCAAACACTCCTTAAATTTCCTACTCTGTCCTCTGGATGTTCAGCCAGAGTCAGAAGCTGCATAAAAGCAGCAGCGACATTCTGCTGGGTCTGCACCGTCTTGATGTGTCCATGCTGATAGTTCTGTTTATTTGACACCATTGACTTACGATGTCTTGGTCATGGCTTGTTTGTCCAGCCAGGCTCTTCATTCTGCCAGATTTGCTTTCAAGTGCCATCTACCTCTGCTAAGGCATGTTTAGATCTACTTTTAGTGAAACAGGTGGGGAAGGAAACTGACAGGTAAATTTGCTGCATTATCCAAAAAAACAGACGTGTGTATGCTCTGCAAGAGGCAGTACTTCAGTTGCCTTTTTACTGACAGGTTTAAAATGCAACATTTGTCCTTTGCCTTTGTCAGCCTGGTTCAGCTGTTTTTCAATACTGTTAAAGAAGAAAGGGAATAGGTGCCACTCTCACCTTCCATTACTGTTAACAGGTAATCTGCTAAACTACTGAAGTGGATACAAATGAGTAGATCTCATGTATATGTGTTGAAAAAAATCTACCAGCCATTATCAAACTACTTGAGGGGAAATATAAGGGATGAAAAATTCCCATAACTTGTCTATTATTGTCTATGTCAGGAAGGGAGGAACCTTCTTCTGTACCATCACTCGAGCATAATTGACGAGTCCAGGATGTCTTCTGGCACCACAGAGCTACTGAGGTGTGTGCTGCACCTCAGTGAAGCATGTGAGAATAATGCAGCATCACTCAGGCTCACCCCACAAATCCAAAACTGCTGAGAGCTTTGGGACCACAATGTTATCTGCTGATAGTCTACCTAGCCCTCTGGCCAAATGGCAATATGCAAGGCCAAATTGTGAAAGGGGACCTGTGTAAGTTTTGCTTTGGTCCACCAGGTCTGGAAGTAATTTTGGGCAGCATATGCTTTGGGGTTGTACCTTGGGCATTTCAGATTGTTTAATATAACATTCTGCTGGAAACCCTTTAAAAAGGGATTTATGAAAGGCAGGTCATGCTTGACTAATCTGACCTTCTATGACAAGGTGACCTGCTTACTGGATGAAGTCTTTGACACAGTTTCCCAGCACTACTGTGGAGAAACTGGCTGTTCATGGCTTAGACAGGTGTACTCTTTGCTGGATAAAAAACTGGATGGATGGCCGAGCCCAAAGAGTTGTGGTGAATGGAGTTAAATCCAGTTGGTGGCTGGTCACAAGTGGTGTTCCCCAGAGCTCAGTGTTGGGGCCAATTCTGTTTAATATCTTTATCAATGATCTGGATGAGGGGATCAATTACACCCTCAGTAAGTTTGCAGATGATACCAAGTTGGCTGGGAGTGTTGATCTGCTCAAGGGTACAAAGGCTCTGCAGAGGGATCTGAACAGGCTGGATCGATGGGCTGAGGCCAACTGTATGAGATTCAACAAGGCCAAGTGTCGGGTCCTGCACTTGGGTCACAACAACCCCATGTAACACTACAGGCTTGGGGAAGAGTGGCTGGAAAGCTGCCCAGCAGAAAAGGTCCTGGAGCTGTTGGTTGACAGCTGGCTGAACATGAGCCAGCAGTGTGCCCAGGTGGCCAAGAAGGCCAACAGCATCGTGGCTTGTATCAGCAATAGTGTGGCCAGCAGGAGGAGGGCAGTCATCATCCCCCTGCACTCGGCATTTGTGAGGCCGCACCTTGAATACTGTGTTCAGTTTTGGGCCCCTCAGTACAAGAAGGACATTGAGGTGCTGGAGCATGTCCAGAGAAGGGCAATGAAGCTGGTGAAGGATCTGGAGCACAAGCCTTATGAGGAGCGGCTCAGGGAACTGGGGTTATTTAGCCTGGAGAAAAGGAGGCTCAGGAGGGACCTTATCACTCTCTACAACTACCTGAAAGGGAGTTGTAACCGGGTGGGTGTTGGTCTCTTCTTCCAAGTAACAAGAGATAGGACAAGAGGAAATGACCTCAAGTTGCACCAGAGGAGGTTTAGATTGGATATTAGGAAAAATTTCTTCACTGAAAAGTTTATTAAG
>WEKW01003382.1:12655-26249 GCA_013389905.1 Sula dactylatra | reverse complement strand
GAAAGTGAAAACATCAGAATCCAATGACAAAATGAAACTAGCTCTGTCTGCAGAGCTGCATCCAGAAACAAATAAGATATTGAGACTGTTTTCTAAATCTTGGCATAATATAATAAGTATTAAGGAACATCATTTTCTTTAAATGTTGGCTCCCAAATCTCTTCAGGGGCATTTCCTTATGAAGTGCATTGCAGCAAACATATCTAGAAGCCACAAAGCTTTGATTGCCTGAACAATTACAGTAGCCTCTGCAAACTGAAAACAATTCTTTTACTAGCATCACAACAGGAAATGNCTAGCATCACAACAGGAAATGCTCCAAAACACAAAACTGCATTTGTAGAGCATTAGGGAGAGCACAGTGTAGAAATCTCCCATACTTTGCCTTAGGATCTTTCACAGTATTTACCAGAGTGATTTTGCACTGGACAGTCTTCTACATACAGCTAGGTTACATTCACAGACTTGTCCCAAGTGAGTAAAAACACGCAATGGTCATAAAATGCCTATTGTCCCATAAATGGGAATATAATACATGACATCTTCTCTTCAGTCACAGTGACAAAATGTATAGTTCCTCAGTGATAACCATTATTATTATGATGACAACTGTTATGAAGTATTTTCTTTGCCTCTTTCTTTTTTGAGGATGCGGCAGAAATAGTTTGATTAGTTTCTTGGTTAACAGCTTACATGTTTGTGCTTGTGTTCATAAGTGAGCAGGTGTGTTAGGAATTCACTGAAATAAAGCTAATTTAGAGAAACTAATTTTGCTTTTAATTGTCTAGTTCATTAGTTATTTTTAACTCTTTCAAGGGTAAGCCCTACAGTAAAGTGCCAGTCTGTGTGAAATTTCTGCCTATAGCACCGAGGTTCCCCTTACCTGAAGTTTTCACCTAGTACAATATAAACTGGGGAGAAGCAAAGAGCATGACCAAAAGTCATAAGACAGGTGCTCTCCATCTGTGGAGAAGCTGATTACTCCCTGGCCCTCTTGATAGAGTCATGGGATAAACACAAATAGGGTAGAATATTCTCCAAAAGCTCTTAGAAGGTGCTATCAGCCTTGGAGTAAAGTGAGAAATAGACCTCTGCCACTATGCACTATTGGATTTAGAACTGAGTTGTGTTGCAAGCAATCAAAGAAATTTTCTGCTTCAACACTGCTTTATTTGGGTCTATGCCTTTCAAATGAGCGATTTTTCTAACTCCTCTGATACACTTAAATCAACGTTAGAACAAGTCTGGTTCATTTTAGTGGATCAGGGGGGTGGGATCTTGATTACAACACTGGAAGCATAACTCAAAAGAGACACCCCAAAACATACATCCTATACTGTTTCTCA
Source organism: Sula dactylatra (assembly GCA_013389905.1). Classification (NCBI taxonomy): domain Eukaryota; kingdom Metazoa; phylum Chordata; class Aves; order Suliformes; family Sulidae; genus Sula; species Sula dactylatra. Next base: position 24,903 of record WEKW01003382.1, on the reverse strand, counting down.
CCTAAGGAAGATTTTAGGTACCCAAAAAAGTATTCAGTTTTTATGGAGTAAATTAGTTTGTCTAATCAGAAAAACAGTCATTGTTTGCACACCTTGCCTATCACTGTCTTGTTCTAGCTGTCACTCAAGGATTCATTTAGGTTCTTTCTTCACTGCCATAACTAATCCAACAGCTTAGGTTGTTGCCTTTAGAGAGGATATTGTGAGTCCTCTTTGCTCTGGTTATATCTGAGGTTTCTGATGTTGCTAGTGCAATGGAACCATTACAGCATATTTTGAGAACACCTTTTTTTTATTTTCCTATACAACCTTCATTTCACCCAAGCCAACAAATGCTGTGCTTTTGCATAGCCCTGGGAATGCATGCTAAGCACAGGGTTGGGTGCCACTGACTGATCTTTTGAAAGAGATGACACTGGGATATGTAAATTTTTCACAGTAGGGTGACTGAACTCCTCTTTCATTTGATTCCTCTCTTCTCACGAGATGATTTGCATTTTGACATTTTCATGCGTTTGTAAAAATGAAAACACTTTAAGTCACAGGAACTACTACCTTTCTGATAGTATCACAACGTATGCTGTATAGTTGTTTTTTTAAAAAGATCACAAATACCACATTAGTAATAAAGCTGTCTGAGCTGACATTTAGAGTCTCTTGCCACGCACTCTTTCTGGACAGGTTTGGGTTTGGGCCATCACAGCAGGTCACATGAGTGACTTTGAAAGTCATGAGAAGAATCTGGAATTGAATTTTGTTTCTAAGGCAGAGTCTGCCTGCAGACAGAGGAGCTCAGGTATTCACAGCGATAGGCTGCTAAGCAGACAGGCTGCTATGGCTTGGTGCACCTGGAATTTTTCCAAAGCATATGGCTTTATTCACAGGCAAAATGAGCTGCAGTAATCAGTAATGAAGATTGTGAATGTGTGGATCTCCATGAGCAGTTGCTGTAGGCACAACTGGATCTGAAAGGGTAGGAGACAGTCATCTGGGCAGTTGTAGGTGAAAGAGAATGGATTTGGTGTTAGGAGTTTAGTAAGACTTCACTATTTGACAGAATCAGCAGTCTAATACCACGTGATCTTGATAGCTGGGGAAGTTACAGATCAGGGGACTGCTACCCACTTGCTTTTTACCCCAACATTTATATTTGGCTAGCTACATCTCACAGCCAATTTTCTATAGATAGGCATGTTACTGACCATACTTGTTGGAGAGAGGCACAGAAAAGGATGTTGTTCTCAGAGATTTGCTTCCCATTTTTGTTATCTGGTTGTGGCATCATGAAAAGCACTCCTAAAGTCTCTGAATTTGGGGCACTACTTAAATATAGCCTTTGACTGAAGAGGGAATCAGAAGAGAAAAACACTTGCAAAAAATCCACATCCAGTGAAGGATATTCCTCCAGGGAAGTCTCAAGCCATCATGTGTTAAATGTGTATCTCCAGCCGATTATAGGCATTCACTCAGCTGCTTCTCTCTGAATTTGTCAGGTTTCTAATGTAATATATAAATCTGTTTCTGCTTGACTCCCACAGCTGGTTTTGATCAGGGTCCCATAAAAAGGAAGTTTCAATTAGCACTGATCCGAACATATTCTGGAGGTATATTTTTACGGCTGCTCAACGAATAGCACTCTTTGTTCGTAAGGGTGCGTGTGACTCTAAAATGCAACACAGCCAGAACTGTGAGTCATCACCACAAGCACTGTACTTTGTTGCAGAGGTCACACTCTGCCAAAACCAGAGGAATTAGCTAGCCGGATTGAATTAGCGGTTGAAACACATTAATTTATGCTACATAAATGTTATTGTGGCCCTGTGGGCAAGTACTTAGGTCATATGCTTTATGAACTATTTGCACCAAGAGGGCTTTCCAGCTGTAAATCAGGTCCAAAGTGCACCTTTGCAAAGTGTTCATGGCGCTGCGCTTTGCTCCCCCCGATCCGCACTTACTCCATCTCTTGGCACAGCAGCAGCTCGCCAATCTGCACGTGCTTTACAGGATTTCCTGAAAAAAGAGTGGATTGGTGGCCAGAGCAGAGCCAAGGCTAGGTCTAGTTGAGAGGTTGAGGACTGGCTGCCTGTGATGCTTGTAGGCAGCTGCGGGGCTGTGGCTCCAGGCGTCTGGCAGGAGGCAAGGCTGCTCGAGTCAGTGCAGCTGTGCAGTAAATGGAAACCTTGATATCTCAAACACACACACAACCCAGCCCTTGACAAGGCTGTTTCTCTTCTGGGGGAGGAAGGGAATTAGATACACTTTTGGCCAGATTATTTTGGAGTGAAAAAAAGTAGAAGTAAGTGTTTTCTGGCTGCAAATTGTGGTAACTGAGGACACATGCCAAGAAAGAATTATGCATAAACGATAGTGTTTAAACTTGTTTTTATGTGTTTGGATGTGTCTCTGCCAAAAATCTGACAGAGCCTCATTGTTGGAGCTTTTTCATCGTGAAGCCACTGACTGCAACCAGCAAAGGTTTCATAAATAATGAAAGAATTGGGGGCCTTTGGTGTTGTCTGCTGGTGTCAACAGCTGCATGTACACACACTACTTTCCAGAAAGCAAGGTAAATGCTACAGCAATGTGAGAAGGAAGGCAATGTCCGTCTCTAGAGACGAATGGTCTTTTTAAACAAGTATATTTCACTCAGTGCTCTAATTCCACTTGGTTTGTTTGATTTGGGTTGCACCTGCCTTTGCACAAAGGGTTATTTGTTTCACTATTGTTCATTTTTGTTCAGCTCAGCTAGCACATCCACTCTTTTGCACCACTGCCACTGTGACGCTGAATCATGCTGCACATACATCTTCCTCCATGGAGTGCCACAACACATGCCTCCTCTTGTTTTTAAATGTAGTACAGCCAGCATCCTTATTGGGTACCTCCAGAGCTGCTGTTCTCAAGGACACAGCAACCCCGTTTCAGACTCTAGACTGAACTCACTTTTATCCTCATTCCCTGGTCTCTGGGCTTGTTGATTTAGGAATCCTGGACATTAATCATCTGGTGTAAATGACATTTTTCTTTATGCTGAATATTTCAACAGGATCACAAAAAGAATGTTTTTATATCATTAAATATTCATAAAATCATGCTAAAATAGTTGAGGGGATGTGAAATAGATGAAGATTTGAAAGCATAAATATTTAATATTTTAATGGCTTTTCATAGGACATTTTTTTGTTTTTCATGAACCTTGTGTTGTTACAACACATTTGTTTTCTGAATGGGGAAACTATTACTCTTTTAAGTGTTTCCTATTAAAAATGAAAATGTTTAGTCTACTTAATAGCTCTTTGGTTTTGCTTAGCTTATGAAAAGAAAAAAAGTCAGGTTTGAGAACTGCCAGCCCTGCTTCTGTGAGTAATCTCCATTCATCCTGCTCCTGAAACACTCCTGTGTTGACTGCTTTTACTGCAGGATCCAGTTTACCATTACAAGGATTGCAAGATGGCTGTTAAAACTCTGAGAGTGTAATATTTCTGCATAAATAACTTTTTCTAGAAAGCAAATAAATGATTGTCTGAAGTGAGGTTGATTTTCACCAATAATGAATCCATACGTTTCCCATTAAACCTGTCTTCAGAAAACTCATGACAGAAGGAAAAATCATTAGCAGTGACAAAAGAAATTCTTGTGTGACTTATATGAGTTTTTCTTTTGTTTTTCTTTTAGATGTGTCTCCATTCTTTTAGTGAAACCAGAACCACAGCACACAGTGTTGAATGGCAATGGTCATGTGTTCCCTAAGCAAGTGTTTACTCAATAGAAGTGGTAGAGTAAGTATTTACTACATCTCATTAATTGGGTTAAGGAAGTAGGGATATTTATGATAATTATTTGGAAAGCTGTGTAAAAAGATAGCCAGACAAACAGAACTCCATAATCCACTTATACCTCACAGGTGCCAAAGGGCTGAACAAGCCTATTAAACAAGCTACACGCCTGTCTGTTTGGACATGCTGTGAAATCATGAATCTCTGCACAGCACCTGAGGCAGTCAGTTAATAAAGATCTTTTGTAACAGATTTCTGTTCTATTAAGGATGGACATAAAACAGAATAATTTAAAACATGTCAATAACTCAAGGCAAAAATGCTTAATGCAAGAAACATCATCTTAACTTGTAGTCAAGCACACACGGTGGTAACTAGTAGCTGGAATGCTACTCATGGGACCAGAAATCGTTTTCTGGATAAATAACATGGGGGGTTTTTTAGCAAAAATATCCCACACTAGTTTATTATTATGGTGTCTGTCTGGAAGCCAGATCTGAGCTTTAAAAAAGGGAAGCTAACTTATTTTCCGTCAACTTTTCCTAGGAGAGAGTCTGAAAACTTGGCTGCCCTTTCAGGGGGATGAATCTATAAAGTGGAGACATTTTCACATTTTGTTACTGGAAAGGAATGCACCATTCTTCCCTTATGGGAATACATGCTTCTGGAGGTACTCTACACACCATGACACGCTAGCCGGAGTAGGTAGTGATGGCAGTTTAGCACAGCAGCTCCATGGAGGCACATTGACCTGCTATATGCTGCATCTCATTGACCATGCTGCAGAGCCATTAACCACATGCACAGCCCCAAACTGTGGGCGCCTGCTTGAAGAGTAGACTCGATGTGCACTACTGTTTTTCTGAGGTCATGTTCCCATGGATTTGTGAACAACGGGTGCTAATTTTGCAAAAGCCCTTTTCTTTCAGCTCTGTTGCATCCATGGCAGGGGTTTCACTGAAGGCATGCTGCCAAGTGAGGCGATGCATCACTCCTGCATGGGACTGGCATGTTTGCACCAGCGAGAGTATGCAATGTGGATAAGGTCTGGAGAGTGCCTTCTGAGCAGTAAATAGAGACAGAGGAGGAAAAACATATTATATATATATTACTCAACAGATAAATTTTACTGATTATCTCCAGGGGATGAGATTAGCTAGTCTGACTTTATGTTCCTCTTTTCAGAATCAGTGTCTTCCACCTCCTGGGTACAGATGGGACACGGCACCCTCTTCTGTAATATTTCCTCTGTGTTCTTCATGTCACTTTTCATGGATCTTGCTTGAATAAGGAAAGAAAAGCAGGCCAAGGTACAGCTTAAAAAACAGGGGAAAAAAAAGCAAGAGGCCTGAGCTAATGGTTATACTTGAATTGTCTAGAGACACAGCAGAGGCTTTAATTAAATTCACTATATTTAGTAATTTTCTGGCAGTTTTGATTGATTTATTATGTGTTACATCTGGTCTTGATTGACCGCATTGCATTTATACTACTGTTTTGTTTTTGTCACTTATGTGCTGCATATTAGTCATGAGTTTTTGTGGTTTGCCGTTTTTGAGTTACACTGTGCAAAACATTCACGCTACAACTTGAAACCAGGTGTTTCAATATGAAAGCAAATCATTCCAAGATTTACACAAACCACTGGGTTAACAACCCATAGAGTTTGTCCAAATGAATTTGTTTAGGTTAGAATTTCATTTCTAAAGATGTTGTTGTCTGCAGTGATTTTCCAGATGAACAAGTTTATAATTTGTGATATAGTTAGTATTATAAATATGTATCTTCTCAATTAATTGTGTTTATACTTTTTTAATGTACTTGCCCTGAATCCTATGCCAATATATTTAACACAAAGCCAGCCAAAGCAAACCAAAAATCCTAACAATCCTAACTCTGTGATACATTCAATCTGATGCCATATTTTAGATTAGTGAAAGGGGTTTTAAAATGATTGCTAACATATAGCGGAAAAAAAGTTCTTTGGGCCACCATTAAGTTTAACAAATTTTTGCTATGAAGCATGGCATGGTTGTAATGTAAAATATCTAAGATCTTAAGTGCCAGGAATTGTACAACTGCTTGACTTGTTTAGCTTAAAATGCTAGTAAATTATTACAGAGACCACTTAAGAGAAAAATCATCTCAGCCACGGAAGCACTGATGTCAGTATTCTGAACCTTAATAAATTTCAGTATATTTGTTGTATCAAGCACACTCACAAGGTCACCGAGGGCAAAGGAAGCATTGCAAATATTTTTAGTGTGCTTATCACATCACAGGATTGAAAATTTTCATGATTTTTCTGGAAGGAGATAAATGATAACCAGAAATTCAAAAGAACATTTTAATACCTTAATTGTTGTGACTCTTTCTGGTGGCAATAGTTAATATAGAATTTCTACTTTTGCAAATGTGCATATATACTTGTATTTTCTGGAGGACATTGGTGTGTTTCAATCACAAGTAACCATGCTTATCATTATAAACTGCCCTGGATTTTCTGAGCTTCTCTGAAGCTGGCTGGAATCTGGTCTTGTTTGCACCAGCTTAATAATAATGATTTCAGGATTATACTGATTTCAGTGGAGTTTCCATTGATTGGTGTTGGCATCAGAATCCAGTTCCTGTTGGTAATAGAGGTCTTTTTATCTGCTTTTTTCCTAAAATAGATATTTTCGTTATCCTCTGTATTTTTTGTGTCTTTGGATTCCTTAATCTTATTTTTATTGCTTTTTCTTTCCTCTAAAATGAATATTTTTTGGATCCTCCTCTTAATCTTTGATCCTGCAGTTTTGCAGGATGTGATCTTCAGTGGCAGAACATTGTCACATGCGACACACAGTGACATGTGAGTCACATTCAAGTGACTTTGAATGGGCAGCTGATATGAAGATTTTTAATACATATTTTACTTATTTGTTTTTCCAAAGGTCATTTCTCCAGTACAGCTTGCTGCATGGCACAGTCTTGCTGTAGCAAGGGGGGACGCAGACCTAGTACTGCTAGCAGAGGCTACTTTGAGAAAACTGCCCTAGCTTCCACTAAAATTATCTAAGAAGCAATGTATGAATTGCTAATGTCTAAAATAAAATTTTAAAAAAAAAAGTAATAATCTTGTAAATGTGGAACTTGGTATCAGGTAATCTTGGGTACAGATACCCAAACGGTAATGTTATTTTAGGCTTAGCTTTTAGGAACCCAGGAACATCAGATGGGCCTAAAACATGGGTCATTTTTTAGCTATGTATAGGACCTTGCTGGGCAAGAGAAAGATGGCAGAGGAACTAAGTCTTTACTTCTGGAGTACAAGCTGCTGATGCTGTTATGGACAAGGTGGTTAGGCTCTGGTACTGATTTCTTGGTACTGATTTCTGAAGAATTTGGATACTTTGAGTTTACTCTGAGTGAGAGAAAAGACAGTGAAAAAATTTTGCAAATCTCTGGATACCTTAGATCCCAAGGATTCCAGCTGGTGGATCTTAAGCCTACATGTGTGTGGCGGGTTGACCTTGGCTGGCTACCAGGTGCCCACCAACTCCTCCTCAGCAGGTCAGGGGGAGCAAATACTATGAAAAAGCTTGTGGGTCAAGATAGGGACAGGGAGATCACTCACCAGTTACTGTCATGGGCAAAACAGACTTGACTTGGGGAAATTAATTTAGTTTGGTTTCAATTAATAACTCAGTAGGATACTGAGAAATGAAATTAAGTTAAAACCACCTTCCTCCCCACCCTCCTTTTCTTCCTAGGCTCATCTTCACTCCTGACTCTTCTACCTCCTCTCACCCAAGCAGCACAGGGGGACGGGGAGTGGGGGTTGCAGCCAGTTCATAATGCTACCTCTCTGCTGCTCCTATCTCCTCACACTCTTCCCCCACTCCAGCTTCAGTCCTCACCATGGGATGCAGTCCTTCAGAAACAGACTGCTCCAGTGTGGGTCCCCCATGGGTCACAGGTACTGCCAGAAAACCTGCGCCTGCGTGTGCTCCTCTCTCCATGGGTCCACAGGTCCTGCCAGGAGCCTGCTCTGGTGTGTTGTCTCCGTGGGCTGCAGCTTCCTTCAGGGCTTGTCCATCTGCTGCAGTGTGGGGTCCTCCACGTGCTGCAGGGTGGATATCTGCTCCTTCATGGGCTGCAGGGGGACAGTCTGCCTCACCATGGTCTTCACCACGGGCTGCGGGGGAATCTCTGCTCTGGTGCCTGAAGCACCTCCTCCCTCTCCTTCTTCACTAACCTCGGTGTCTGCAGGGTTGTTTCGCTCACATTTTCTCAATCCTCTCTCACAACTGCTTGGCAGCTTTTCCCCCCCCTTCTTAAACATGTTATCACAGAGGCACTATCACTGTCACTGATGGGTTCAACCCCAGCCAGCAGCAGGTTGGTGTTGAAGCCAGCTGGCATTGGATCTATCAGACATGGGGGAAGCTTCTGGTGCCTTCTCACAGACCCCCTATCCCTGCTACCAAAACCTTGCCATGTAAACCCAATACAACATGATAAAGGGGTAAACATTTAGCCCATTATTTATTCATTATTGTGTTCACTGTTTCAGGTAGCGTGGGAACAGGGTCTGTCCTTAAGCACTAACAGAAATTAAGTAGACAACAACATAAGAGAAAGGAAAACACTGCAGAGGTGAGGAAAACTGGATCTTCAGAGTGTCATCGCAGTTTTGTGCAGTCAGGAGATTACTATTCACTTTTTATATTATCAATGAAAGTATTTTAAGACTTTCTGTGATGACTGAATGAGACTCTTGGAAAATGCAGGATTAGAAAAGTAAACATTGGGAAGTATACTTAGCTGGGAGGACAAAAAAAGAGTTGAGAAGAAAGGAAAGCACTGGAAAGGAATCAGTTGGCACGGAGGTATCTGGCTTTGTTACTCCTTTCAAAATCAGCAGTAATTCAGGTACTGAATACCAGTTCAAAATCCAATTTGTAGCTGTGAGAATAAAGGACAGCATAACATACTTAGCAACTTTTCTTATTTCCTTCCCCTCAAAGGCTCTCTGCTTTTGAAAATATGCCAGTCCAGATGTGCAGTCTGTTGACCTAACTGATTGCTTTTTATGAATTGTTAGGTAACGGCTGTGAAAAGAGGACTAAAATAAGTTACAGCTAAATCCCAGTAATACAGAATGGAAAGCAGTTTGCATTTCTCAACCATGTAAATTTGACTAATGTAGATAGTTTACAACAGTTCTACAGAGAAAGCTGCAACTTCTTACAGTCTCCTCTTCTTACAGGGGGAAACAACATCACATATACAAAACATGCTCCTTACTCAGATGTAACTTCTCATTCATTGACCCAATAGGTTTTGTTATTCAAAATTAAAAGTTACAAGTAGTATTGCTAGGGGTTTATATGTAAATGAAAGACTTCTAAAGGACAGCTGAGCATTCTTCATTTTGTCCCAATCATTCACTGCACATCATTTGATGATTCATATTTCAGAAATACTAAACTGTGACTTTCTATATTTTCTCATTGAATATCACTATTGTCAGGAAAATAGCTGCTTGAGAGGTTTTGCAAACTTCAAAACTTAACTGCTTGTAATCTCAAACACGATGAATAAAGTTAAAGGAAATCAGCGAAGAAGACTTTCCCTGCTTGTAACTCATGATTCTCCACCTCATTTACTAGTTGTACCTTAAATCTCTGGGCTGTCTCGATTTACTGCCAGGTACCTCTAAATTTTAGAGAAGATTTATGCAGATTGCAGGAAACTTAAGTTCATGACTCTTTTTGTTAAAATATCGTGCAGTTACTTTGCTGAAATGGAGCTCCCTATGTATTGATGTTGACTTCTTTTTCTCCCCCCTTCCATGCACAAATGGCAAGAGTTATGGTTAGGCATGCCAAAATAAATAACAAAAAAGCATAGAAAATAGGCAGCTTTTATTTTTCTTTACAGAAGAGATTCATGTTGTCATTCAAGAGAATGTACATAAGCTCCTACTAATTGCAGACTTATTCCAATGGTATTGACTCAAGCTAAATTATTGGAAGATCTCCTTTGTAAATCCAATTATATGTTATTTGTTGACATGACAAGTTTATTTCCATTAGAGAAAACGGGTTCCCGTGTTCGTATTCCAACCATTTCAGCATTAACATTAAAATTGACAAATTACTTCTATAGTGATATGGAGCCAAGGGTCATACGTGGTAGGGCACATGATTTATCCCAGGGTTTTGATCTGATGAACTGTGGTATTTAATTTGCAAAATGTTTGCCTTGCTTTTTCAATGCAAATGTCTTCTAGGTATAATCTGATTTTGCAGATAAGTACGGTTATTCTGTAGTACCACAATCCAATCTCTGGAATTTCCAAATGACTCTCCTAAAATATTCTCAAATTTCTAATTCTCAAAAGTTTAATTTCCCTTTTTTTAATCAAATTGCTTCTTTGTTATGAAATCATGGTTCTAGTATCTAGAATAGATCAAATGCATTCAGGGAATATATTAAACAAGATCTTTATGTAAGCAAGAATTATAAACACAACTTCCACTGACTTTCTGGGGGATTTATCTGCACTGGCGTTCCAAGTTAAGGCCTGTATCTTCTATTTTCAACATCATTTTTAAGGTAGAATATATTGCGGTTTTGTCTGAAAGTACCACTAACACCTGCAGAATTGTTACAACACTGTAAAATCATTTTTACCATGCTGGGATGATTCAGTGTTAATCACTTTTTTTAAAAGAGAAAGAAAAGTAAACAGGGTGTTTCCTGGAAATAGGTTAAGATTAGAATTACTGGAAAAAAACTGGTAGATAATAATGAGTTTATTTTCACCTGACACCTTCAAGTATTGTAATTTGATACAGTAAACCTTACACAGTTTTAAACAAAGTAGAAAAACAGTGATTGATCAGCAAAGATTTGGAGCAGAAGTAGGAGGGAACTAAGTGTATTTGTCTTACTATACCTCATAAAGTAGCTGGATTCATCAGATGTGTTCAGATTGTATATGTACAGTATGTCTTTAGTTAAATCTATATGCATATTTAAGGACAGATAAATCAGCAAATTGATTAATCTAAGTAATCTAATATGAAGCCCTGTGGAGTCAACTTCTCTATTCCAGTGTGACGTTTACACTTACAGTTCTGGAGTATTATATTTTCTGTGCAATCTTGTATTTGGGCAGGCTTTGTTCATCTCAGATGAGAAATAGTTTATGTGCATGGTGGATATTGATGTACCGGTATTTTTAGCTGTATAATTATGAATACATCTGCAGCTGTCATAGTGCACCTGAAAAAAAACCAGAGCTGCACCTAAGTCATGTCACTGCTGCTGACACACTTTATCCACACTTTCTGTTCTTTCCTCTTTTGCTTTGTAAAGGAACAGGACTGGGATCTGTACAATTAGATGACAGTGTTTATCCCATGCTGCCGCTTTCAGGGGTGTGAAGAAGTTACTCTGCACCTCTACTTCCAATCTCAGGTACTCAGGGTCTCTCTGCAGTCCTTTCCATGGCCAGCTTTTGAGCTGCTGGCTCTGCATGACATGTTAACGCCTACTCTTTTGTGTGCTTTTCGATATTGAAGGCTTGCCTCTCTGCAGGTAATGTCCCAGTGAGTGGTGAAACACATTACCACAATGATGTAATTCCTTATAATTATTATGTTGTAAACAGTTGGTATTAGAAGAGTTTCAGAGAGCTATTTATCTGAAAAAAAGAGAAGATAAAATTAAAAAATGCTAATCCTTGACTGTAAGCTTCTGCAAAATGCTAAAATTGCACCCCAAAGCCTTTTTGTGCTTTTGCAGCATGAATATAACTATGGTGACAGTTTCTTTCTTAGTAATATTAGTCTAGTGCTCCCTAAACTCTGAGCAGCATATTAAATCAGATCTGATTAGATCGGGTTCCCTTGATAGAGCAGAAGATTGCTTAAACCTTTCTAATTTGTGACCTATGATTGTGCTCAGTTAAATGTGATATTAAGGTCAAGGTCTAGCGTAAAGTCACAGAGTACACCACAAATTCATTACTACATTTTAATTCATGTAGTGACACATCTGAGAACATGCTCCTTTACCTTTGACCCTCAGTTGTAAAGGAAATCCATCTGTACTTACCAGGTTATGCAAACCTCTGGAGAGTAGATTGCCAGGATTGTTAAGGACATAGAAGGTCACGATAAGGAGACATCTGTATAAATACTCTTATCATTAATATTCTCCTTCACAATGAATATTGGCAAAAATCAGTAAATAAGGACCACAGTCAACAAGGCCTTGTGACACCTTTCAGAACAGAGGACACTTTGGGGGGTATTTGTAATGTCCATTTCCCTTTGCGTTTCTTGCTTAGGTACAATTAAGTGGACCAAATAAGGCACCTAAATTTCCTCTGCAGTTAACAGAGACAGATGCCGACACGGCAGCGAATCACCACCAGAGTTAGATGCTGAGAAGGCAGTACAAGTACTGCCTTTGTTC